>JAREIK010004464.1:0-45746 GCA_029783825.1 Sapria himalayana
ATTTTTCATTTTTTTATAAGCTCATATTTTTTTTATTAAAAATCAATTATTTAAATAATATTTGTCTCACTCGAAATTTATTTTGTAATTATTTTTGTAAAAAATTAAACTATGAATAATTAAAATAAATATTTAAAATTATAATAAATAGACATAAAAATGAGATTTATTTTTCATTAAGTAGTATATAGATGATAAATGATTTATGTATTTAGGTGTTTCGTAGTTTATGAGATTACTGATTTAAGTAAGCAGTCATTTAATGGTTTATAGGCTTTATTTAAAAAATGAAATAAAAAAAATTATTTTTATTATTTTATATCAAATTTTCAAGGTTATAACCCTTGGAAATATGATAATTTTTAAATTTTTTTCAAGAGTGAATACAATATTTATTTATAATTATCATAATAATTATATATAATATAAATTCAATATAAACAATTTTATTGATAGATATTATAATAATTCTCAAAAATTAATTTTAAATCTATAATGAATAAGATTCATATTATTTAAAATATAATATGAAAACCTAAAATGATTCAAATGCAAGGAAAATGTATTACTAAATAATAATTATTTGTTTTGAATTTTTTTTTATTTTAACAAGTTTATCTATATTTTATTGATTAAAATTAATTTATATAAATTATATCTATCTAACTCATAATTTATTTTGTAATTAATATTTATATAAAAATTAACAAATAACTAATTAAAATGAATATTTTAAATTATAATGAAAACAATAATATTGAGATTTATTATTGATTATTTAGGGTATACTGGTTTAATTTAAATTAGATATGTATCACTGATAATTTAATTTCTAATTAATATTTGTATAAAAATAAACTGATAAATAATTAAAATAAAAATTAAAAATTATACTGAATACAAATTTAAATGATATTTATGATTTATTATTAATGTATACTAGTTTAATGGTTTAAGTATTTAAAGGTTTTGTTGTTTAGGTGTTTAGTGATTTATGTTTTTAAGCACTTAGAGGTTTATAGGTATTATTTAAACAATAAAATAACAAAAAAATGTTTATAGGTTATAACCTTTGAAAATATAATAATATATAAAATTTTTGAAATGTGAATACAA
This sequence comes from Sapria himalayana, assembly GCA_029783825.1. Lineage (NCBI taxonomy): Eukaryota > Viridiplantae > Streptophyta > Magnoliopsida > Malpighiales > Rafflesiaceae > Sapria > Sapria himalayana. The sequence goes on from JAREIK010004464.1 coordinate 1,117, forward strand.
TCTTTAGTTATATTAATATTAATAATTATATATCATATAAATTCAATATAAACAATTTTATTTTATAGATATATTAATAATGATCAAAAATTAAATTAATAAAATATTAATAATAAGATATAGATTAATTAATAAACTATTGATAGATATAATAGTTATCTTTTATTATATAGGTTATATAGGTTTAATGCTTTCAGTATTTAGGGGGTTTGGTGTTTAGGAGTCTATAGATTTAAATGTTTAGGTATTTAGTGGTGTTTATGTTTTATTTAAATAATAAAATTATAAAAAAAATATTTTTGTGATTTTTTATCATTTTTGAAGTTTATACCCTTTGAAAATATACTAATTTTAAAAATTTATTTCAAAAGTAAATATAATATTTAGTTATAATAATCTTAATAATTATAAACATTAAAATTCAATATAAGTAATTTTATTTATAGATATTATAATAATGATCAAAAAATAAATTAATAAACTATTATTAATAAGATGATAGCAATTAAAATATAATTTCAAAACCTATATCCAATGATTCAAAATCAAAGTAAAATATATTACTAAATAATAATTTTTTGTTTATAAATTTTTACTTCTTTTTATAAGCTTATATATTTTTTTGATTAAAAATAAATTATTAAAAGTATATTTATCTCACTCATTATTTATTTTGTAATTAATATTTCTATAAAAAATAAACTAATAAATAATTAAAATGAATATTTAAAATTATATTGTAAACAAATTAAAATGAAATTTGTGTTTTATTATAAATGGTATACCAATTTATTGGTTTGATTATTTAGGAGTTTTGTTGTTTAGAAGTTTAGCAATTTATTTTTTTAGGCATTTTGTGGTTTATTGGTTTTATTTAAATAAAAAAATAAAATTTTTTTTTTAATTTTTTCGGATTTTCAAAGGTTATAACCTTTGAAAATAAGATAATTTTTAAAATTTTTTGAAATGTGAATACCATGTATAATTATATTAATCTTACTGATTTTATATCATATAAATTCAATATAAATAATTTAATGATAGATATTATAATAATGATGAAAATTTTTTTAATAAACTATTATAAAATATAAAAATTTTAATTAAAATATATTTACGTGACGCAAAATAATTAAAATAAAATCAAAATATATTACTAAATAATAATATTTAAATTTTAAATTTTTTCTTCTTTTTATAAGCTTATATTTTTTTTATTAAAAATCAATTATTTAAATAATGTTTGTCTTGCTCGAAATTTATTTTGTAATTAATTTTTGTTAAAAATTAAACTATAAATAATTAAATTGAATATTTAAAATTCTAATAAATAGACATAAAAATTAGATTTATTATTCATTAAGTAGTATATAGATGTTAAAGGGTTTATGTATTTAGGGGTTTCGAGGTTTATGAGCTTACTGATTTAAGTTAGCAGGCATTTAAAGGTCTATAGACTTTATTTAAAAAATGAAATAACAAAAAATTTATTTTTATTATTTTTTGTCATATTTTGACGGTTATAACCATTGAAAATATAATAATTTTTAAATTTTTTTGAAAAGTGAATACAATATTTATTTATTATAATCATAATAATTATATATAATATAAATTCAATATAATCAATTTTATTTATAGATATTCTAATAAAAATCAAAAAATAAATTAAAAATATATAATGAATAAGATTCATATTACTTAAAATATAATATCAAAACCTAAAATGATTCAAAAGCAAAGGAAAATGTATTACTAAATAATAATTATTTGTTTTGAATATTTTTTTCTTTTAAAAAGTATATCTATTCTTTTTTGATGAAAAATAATTTATATATATTATATCTAATCTAAATCATAATTTATTTTGTAATTAATATTTATATAAAATTAAACAAATAACTAATTAAAATGAATATTTTAAATTATAATGAAAACAATAACATTGAGATTAATTATTTATTATTTAGGGTATACTAGTTTAATTTAAATTAGATCTGTCTCACTGATAATTTAATTTGTAATTAATATTTCTATAAAAATAAACTGATAAATAATTAAAATAAAAATTAAAAATTATACTGAATACAAATTTAAATGATATTTATGATTTATTTTTAATGTATACTAGTTTAATGGTTTAAGTATTTAGAGGTTTTGTCGATTAGGTGTTTAGTGATTTATGTTTTTAGGCACTTAGTGGTTTATATATATTATTTATAAAATAAAATAACAAAAAAAATGTGGTAATTTTTTCTCATTTTCATAGGTTATAAACTTTGAAAATATAATAATATTTAAAATTTTTGAAATGTAAATTCAATCTTTAGTTATATAAATATTAATAATTATATATCATATAAATTCAATATAAACAATTTTATTGATAGATTTATTAATAATGATCAAAAATTCATTTAATAAATTATTAATAATAAGATAGAGATTAATTTATAAACTATTGATAGATATTATAATTATCCTTTATTATATAGGTTATATAGTTTTAATGCTTTAAGTATTTAGGGGCTTTTGGGGTTTAGGAGTCTATAGATTTAAATGTTTAGGTATTTATTGATTTATAATTTTTATTTAAATAATAAAATTATAAAAAAATTATTTTTGTGATTTTTTATCATTTTTGAAGGTTATAACCTTTGAAAATATAATAATTTTTAAATTTTTTTTCGAAAGTAAAAATAATATTTAGTTATAATAATCTTAATAATTATAAAACATTAAAATTCAATATAAGTAATTTTTTTGATAGATATTATAATTATGAACAAAAAATAAATTAATAAACTATTATTAATAAGATTGATAGTAATTAAAATATAATTTAAAAACCTATTTACAATGATACAAAATCAAAGTAAAATATATTACTAAATAATACTTTTTTTATTTAATTTTTAATTGTTTTTATAAGCTTATATTTTTTTTGAATAAAAAATAAATTATTAAAATTATATTTGTCTCACTCATTATTTATTTTGTAATAACATTTATATGTAAAATAATCTAATAAATAATTAAAATGAATATTTTAAATTATAATGAATAGAAATTTAAATGAGATTTATGATTTATTATATATGGTATACCAGTTTATTGGTTTGATTATTTAGGAGTTTTAGTGTTTAGGAGTTTAGCAATTTATGTTTTTTGCCATATTGTGGTTTATAGGTTTTATTTACGTAATAAAAATAAAAAAAAATTTTAAGATTTTTTGTGATTTTCAAAGGTTATGACCTTTGAAAATAAGATAATTTTTAAAATTTTTTGAAATGTGAATACCATGTATAATAATATTAATCTTACTGACTATAGATCATATAAATTTAATATAAACAATTTTAATGATAGAAATTATAATAATGATCAAAAATTAAATTAATAAGCTATTTATAAAATTATAAATTTTAATCAAAATATATTTACATGATGCAAAATGATTCAAAATCAAATCAAAGTATATTACTAAATAATAATATTTAATTTTTAAATTTTTCCTTCTTTTTATAAGCTTATATTTTTTAAAAAAAAATCAATTATTTAAATAATATTTGTCTCACTAAAAATTTATTTTGTAATTAATTTTTGTAAAAAATTAAACTATAAATAATTAAATTGAATATTTAAAATTATTATAAATAGTCATAAAAATGAGATTTATTATTCATTAAGTAGTATATAGATATTAAAGGGTTTATGTATTTAGGGGTTTCGGGGTTTATGAGCTTACTGATTTAAGTAAGCAGGCATTTAAAGGTCTATAGTCTTTATTTAAAAAATGAAATAACAAAAAATTTATTTTTATTATTTTTTATCAAATTTTGAAGGTTATAACCATTGAAAATATAATAATTTTTAAATTTTTTTCAAAAGTGAATACAATATTTATTTATTATAATCATAATAATTATATATAATATAAATTCAATATAATCGATTTTATTGATAGATATTCTAATAATACACAAAAAATAAATTAAAAATCTATATTGAATAAGATTCATATTACTTAAAATATAATATGAAAACCTAAAATGATTCAAAAGCAAAGGAAAATGTATTTCTAAATAATAATTATTTGTTTTAAATTTTTTTTATAAATAGTTTATCTATATTTTATTGATGAAAAATAATTTATATAAATAATATCAATCTAACTCATAATTTATTTTGTAATTAATATTTATATAAAAATAAACTAATAACTAATTAAAATTAATATTTTAAATTATAATGAAAATAAAAATATTGATAATTATTATTTATTATTTTAAGTATACTGGTTTAATTTAAATTAGATCTGTCTCACTGATAATTTAATTTGTAATTAATATTTCTATAAAAATAAACTGATAAATAATTAAAATAAAAATTAAAAATTATACAGAATACAAATTTAAATGATATTTATGATTTATTATTAATGTATGCTAGTTTAAATGTTTATGTATTTAGAGGTTTTGTCGTTTAGGAGTTTAGTGATTTATGTTTTTAGGCACTTAGTGGTTTATAGGTATTATTTAAACAATAAAATAACAAAAAAAAATTTGTAATTTTTTCACATTTTCATAGGTTATAAACTTTGAAAATATAATAATATTTAAAATTTTTGAAATGTGAATACAATCTTTAGTTATATTAATATTAATAATTATATATCATATAAATTAAATATAAACAATTTTATTGATAGATATATTAATAATGATCAAAAATTAAATAAATAAACTAATAATAATAAGATAGAGATTAATTAATAAACTATTGATAGCTATTATAATTATCCTTTATTATATAGGTTATATTGTTTTAATGCTTTAAGTATTTAGGGGCTTTTGGTGTTTAGGAGTCTATAGATTTAAATGTTTAGGTATTTAGTGATTTATAATTTTTATTTAAATAATAAAATTATAAAAAAATTATTTTTGTGATTTTTTATCATTTTTGAAGGTTATAACCTTTGAAAATATAATAATTTTGAAATTTTTTTTCAAAGTAAAAATAATATTTAGTTATAATAATCTTAATAATTATAAAACATTAAAATTCAATATAAGTAATTTTATTGATAGATATTATAATATGATCAAAATATAAATTAATAAACTATTATTAATAAGATTGATAGTAATTAAAATATAATTTAAAAACCTATTTACAATGATTCAAAATCAAAGTAAAATATATTACTAAATAATAATTTTTTGTTATTTAATTTTTACTTCTTTTTATAAGCTTATATATTTTTTTTCGAATAAAAAATAAATTATTAAAATTATATTTGTCTCACTCATTATTTACTTTGTAATTAACATTTCAATAAAAAATAAACTAATAAATAATTAAAATGAATATTTAAAATTATAATGAATACAAATTAAAATGAGATTTGTGATTTATTATATATGGAATATCGGTTTATTGGTTTAGGAGTTTAGCAATTTATGTTTTTCGGCATATTGTGGTTTATAGATTTTACTTAAATAATAAAAATAAAAATTTTTTTTTAAAATTTTTTATGATTTTCAAACGTTATAACCTTTGAAAATATGATAATTTTTAAAATTTTTTGAAATGTGAATACCATGTATAATTATATTAATCTTACTAATTATATATCATATAAATTCAATATAAACAATTTTAATGATAGATATTATAATAATGATCAAAAATTAAATTAATAAACTATTAATAATAATATAAATTTTAATTAAAATATATTTACATGACGCAAAATGATTCAAAATAAAATCAAAATATATTACTAAATAATAATATTAATTTTTAAATTTTTACTTCTTTTTATATGCTTATATTTTTTTTATTAAAAATCAATTATTTAAATAATGGTTGTCTCGCTCGTAATTTATTTTGTAATTAATTTTTGTAAAAAATTAAACTATAATTAATTAAATTGAATATTTAAAATTATTATAAATAGACATAAAAATGAGATTTATTTTTCATTAAGTAGTATATAGATGTTAAAAGGTTAATGTATTTAGGGGTTTCGGGGGTTATGAGCTTACTGATTTAAGTAATGAGGCAATATTGGTCTATAGGCATTATTTAAAAAATGAAATAAAAAAAATTTATTTTTATTATTTTTTATCATATTTTTAAGGTTATAACCATTTAAAATTTTATAATTTTTAATTTTTTTTCAAGAGTGAATACAATATTTATTTATAATAATCATAATAATTATATATAATATAAATTCAATATAAACAATTTTATTGATAGATATTCTAATAATTCATAAAAAATAAATTAAAAATCTATAATGAATAAGATTCATATTACTTAAAATATAATTAGAAACCTAAAATGATTCAAAATCAAAGGAAAATGTATTACTAAATAATAATTATTTGTTTTGATATTTTTTTTTATTTTAAAAAGTTTATCTATATTTTTTTGATAAAAATAATTTATATAAATTATATCTATCTGACTCATAATTTATTTTGTAATCAATATTTATATAAAAATAAACAAATAACTAATTAAAATGAATATATTAAATTATAATGAAAACAATAATATTGAGATTTATTATTTATTATTTAGGGTATTACTGGTTTAATTTAAATTAGATATGTCTCACTGATTATTTAATTTGTAATTAATATTTCTATAAAAATAAACTGATAAATAATTAAAATAAAAATTTAAAATTATACTGAATACAAATTTAAATGATTTTTATGATTTATTATTAATGTATACTAGTTTAATGGTTTATGTATTTAGAGGTTTAGTCAATTTGGTGTTTAGTGATTTATGTTTTTAGGCACTTAGTGGTTTATATATATTATTTAAAAAATAAAATAACAAAAAAAAATGTTGTAATTTTTTCTCATTTTCATAGGTTATAACCTTTGATAATATAATAAAACTTAAAATTTTTGAATTGTGAATACAATCTTTAGTTATATTAATATTAATAATTATATATCATATAAATTCAATATAAATAATTTTATTTATAGATATATTAATAATGATCAAAAATTAAATTAATAAACTATTAATAATAAGATAAAGATTAATTAATAAACTTTTGATAGATATTATAATTATCCTTTATTATATAGGTTATATAGTTTTAATGCTTTAAGTATTTTGGGGCTTTTGGTGTCTAGGAGTCTATAGATTTAAATGTTTAGGTATTTAGTGATTTATAATTTTTATTTAAATAATAAAAATATAAAAAATTATTTTTGTAATTTTTTATCATTTTTGAAGGTTATAACCTTTGAAAATATAATAATTTTTAAATTTTTTTTCAAAGGTAAAAATAATATTTAGTTATAATAATCTTAATAATTATAAAACATTAAAATTCAATATAAGTAATTTTATTGATAGATATTATAATTATGATCAAAAAATAAATTAATAAACTATTATTAATAAGATTGATAGTAATTAAAATATAATTAAAAAACCTATTTACAATGATTCAAAATCAAATTAAATTATATTACTAAATAATAATTTTTTGTTATTTAATTTTTACTTCTTTTTATAAGCTTATATTTTTTTATGAATAAAAAATAAATTATTAAAATTATATTTGTCTCATTATTTATTTTATAATTAACATTTATATAAAAAATAATCTAATAAATAATTAAAATGAATATTTAAAATTATAATGAATAAAAATTTAAATGAGCTATGTGATTTATTATATATGGTATACCAATTTATTGGTTTGATTATTTATGAGTTTTATTGTTTAGGAGTTTAGCAATTTATGTTTTTAGGCATATTGTGGTTTATAGGTTTTATTTACATAATAAAAATAAAAAAAAATTTTTTACATTTTTTATAATTTTCAAAGGTTATAACCTTTGAAAATAAGATAATTTTTAATTTTTTTTGAAATGTGAATACCATGTAAAATTATATTAATCTTACTGATTATATATCATATAAATTCAATATAAACAATTTTAATGATAGAAATTATAATAATGATCAAAAATTAAATTAATAAGCTATTTATAAAATTATAAATTTTAATCAAAATATATTTACATGATGCAAAATGATTCAAAATGAAATAAAAATATATTACTAAATAATAATATTTAATTTTTAAAATTTTCCTTCTTTTTATAAGCTTATATTTTTTTTACAAAAATCAATTATTTAAATAATGTTTGTCTCAAAATTTATTTTGTAATTAATTTTTGTAAAAAATTAAACTAAAAATAATTAAATTGAATATTTAAAATTATTATAAATACACATAAAAATGATATTTATTATTCATTAAGTAGTATATAGATGTTAAAGGGTTTATGTATTTATGGGTTTCGGGGTTTATGAGCTTACTGATTTAAGTAAGCACGCATTTAAATGTCTATAGTCTTTATTTAAAGAATGAAATTACAAAAAATTTATTTTTATTATTTTTTATCATATTTTGAAGGTTATAACCATTGAAAATATAATAATTTTTAAATTTTTTTCAAAAGTGAATACAATATTTATTTATTATAATCATAATAATTATATATAATATAAATTCAATATAATCAATTTTATTGATAGATATTCTAATAATTCTCAAAAAATAAATTAAAAATCTATAATGAATAAGATTCATATTACTTAAAATATAATATGAAAACCTAAAATGATTCAATAGCAAAGGAAAATATATTACTAAATAATAATTATTTGTTTTGATATTTTTTTTCTTTTAAAAAGTATATCTATTCTTTTTGATGAAAAATAATTTATATATATTATATCTATCTAACTCATAATTTATTTTGTAATTAATATTTATATAAAAATAAACAAATAACTAATTAAAATGAATATTTTAAATTATAATGAAAACAATAACATTGAGATTTATTATTTATTATTTAGGGTATACTGGTTTAATTTAAATTAGATCTGTCTAACTTATAATTTAATTTGTAATTAATATTTCTATAAAAATAAACTGAAAAATAAATAATATAAAAATTAAAAATTATACATAATACAAATTTAAATGATATTTATGATTTATTATTAATGTATACTAGTTTACTGGTTTAAGTATTTAGAGGTTTTGTCATTTAGGAGTTTAGTGATTTATGTTTTTATGCATTTAGTAGTTTATAGTTATTATTTATATTATTAAATAACAAAAAAAATTTGTACTTTTTTATCATTTTCTTAGGTTATAACCGTTGAAAATATAATAATATTTAAAATTTTTTGAAATGTGAATAAAATATTTAGTTATAATAATATTAATAATTATATATCATATAAATTCAATATAAACAAATTTATTTATAGATATATCAATAATGATCAAAAATTAAATTAATAAACTATTAATAATAAGATAGAGATTAATTAATAAACTTTGATAGATATTATAATTATCATTTATTATATAGATTATATAGTTTCAATGCTTTAAGTATTTAGTGGGTTTTGGGTTTAGGAGTCTATAGATTTAAAGGTTTAGGTATTTAGTGGTTTATAAGTTTTATTTAAAAAATAAAATTATAAAAAATTATTTTGTGATTTTTTATCATTTTTGAAAGTTATAACCTTTGAAAATATAATAATTTTTAAATATTTTTTCAAATGTAAATATAATATTTAGCTATAATAATCTTAATAATTATAAACATTAAAATTCAATATAAGTAATTTTATTGATAGATATTATAATAATGATCAAAAAATAAATTAATAAACTATTATGAATAAGATTGATAGAAATTAAAATATAATTTCAAAACCTATATACACTGATTAAAATCAAGTGTAAAATATATTACTAATAATAATTTTTTGTTTTTAAATTTTTACTTCTTTTTTAAGGTTATATTTTTTTTGATTAAAAATAAATTATTAAAATTATATTTGTCTCACATCATTATTTATTTTGTAATTAACATTTCTATAAAATATAACTAATAAATAATTAAAATGAATATTTAAAATTATAATGAATAAAAATTAAGATGAAATTTCTGATTTATTATAAATGGTATACGTGTTTATTGGTTTGATTATTTAGGAGTTTTGTTGTTTAGGAGTTTAGAAAATTATATTTTTTTGGCATTTTGTGGTTTATAGGTTTTATTTATATAAAAAAAATAAAAAAAAAATTTTTCGATTTTTTCGGATTTTCAAAGGTTTATAACCGTTGAAAATAAGATAATTTTTAAAATTTTTTGAAATGTGAATACCATGTATAATTATATTAATCTTACTAATTATATATCATATAAATTCAATATAAATAATTAAATTAAATATTTAATATTATAATATATAGTCATAAAAATGAGATTTATTATTTATTAAGTAGTATATAGATATTAAAAGGTTTATGTATTTAGATGTTTCGTAGTTTATGAGCTTACTGATTTAAGTAAGCTGGCATTTAATGATCTAATAGGCTTTTTTTAAAAAATGAAATAAAAAAAAATTATTTTTATTATTTTTTATCATATTTTGAATGTTATAACTATTGATAATATGATAATTTTTAAATTTTTTTCAAAAGTAAATACAATATTTAGTTATTATAATCATAATAATTATATATAATATAAATTCAATATAATCAATTTTATTGATAGATATTCTAATAAATCTATAAAAATAAATTAAAATCTATAATGAATATGATTCATATTACTTAAAATATAATATGAAAACCTAAAATGATTCAAAAGCAAAGGAAAATGTATTACTAAATAATAATTATTTGATTACAAATTTTTTTTCTTTTAAAAAGTTTATCTTACTTTTTGGATTAAAAATAATTTATATAAATTATATTTATCTAACTCTTAATTTATTTTGTAATTAATATTTATATAAAAATATACAAATAACTAATTAAAATGAATATTTAATTTATAATGAAAACAATAATATTGAGATTTATTATTTATTATTTCGGGTATATTGGTTTAATTTAAATTAGATCTGTCCACTAAAAATTTAATTTGTAATTAAAATTACTATAAAAATAAACTGATAAATAATTAAAATAAAAATTTAAAATTATACTGGATACAAATTTAAATGATATTTATGATTTATTATTAATGTATACTAGTTTAATGGTTTAAGTATTTAGAGGTTTTGTCGTTTAGGAGTTTAGTGATTTATGTTTTTAGGCACTTAGTGGTTTATATGTATTATTTTAATAATAAAATAACAAAAAAAATTGTACTTTTTTCTCATTTTCATAGGTTATAACCTTTGAAAATATAATAATATTTAAAATTTTTGAAATGTAAATACAATATTTAGTTATAAATATATTAATAATTATATATCATATAAATTCAAAATAAACAATTTTATTGATAGATATATTAATAATGATCAAAAATTAAATTAATAAATTATTAATAATAAGATAGATATTAATTAATAAACTTTTGATAGATATTATAATTATCATTTATTTTATAGATTATATAGGTTTAATGCTTTAAGTATTTAGGGGGTTTTAGGGTTTAGGAGTCTTTAGATTTAAATGTTTAGGTATTTAGTGATTTATAATATTTATTTAAATAATAAAATTATAAAAAAATTATTTTTGTGATTTTTTATCATTTTTGAAGGTTATAACCATTGAAAATATAAAAATTTTTAAATTTTTTTTCAAAAGTAAAAATAATATTTAGTTATAATAATATTAATAATTATTAAACATTAAAATTCAATATATGTAATTTTATTGATAGATATTATAATAATGATCAAAAAATAAATTAATAAACTATTATTAATAAGATTGATAGTAATTAAAATATAATTTAAAAACCTATATTCAATGATTCAAAATCAAAGTAAAATATATTACTAAATAATAATTTTTTGTTTTAAAATTTTTACTTCTTTTTATAAGCTTATTTTTTTTTGAATAAATAATAAATTATTAAAATTATATTTGTATCACTCATTATTTATTTTGTAATTAACATTTCTATAAAAATAAACTAATAAATAATTAAAATGAATATTTAAAATTATAACTGAATACAAATTAAGATGAGATTTGTGATTTTTTATATATGGTATACCAGTTTATTGGTTTGATTATTTAGAAGTTTTGTTGTTTAGTTGTTTAGCATTTAAGATTTTGGGCATATTGTCGTTTATAGCTTTTACTTAAATAATAAAAATAAAAAAAAATTTAGATTTTTTATGATTTTCAAAGGTTATAAACTTTGAAAATAAGATAATTTCTAAAGTTTTTTGAAATATGAATACCATGTATAATTATATTAAACTTTCTGATTATATATCATATAAATTTAATATAAACAATTTTAATGATAGATATTATAATAATGATCAAAAATTAAATTAATAAACTATTACTAAAAATATAAATTTTAATTAAAATATATTTACATGACGCAAAATGATTCAAAATCAAATCAAAATATATTACTAAATAATAATATTTAATTTTTAAATTTTCCTTCTTTTTATAAGCTTATATTTTTTAAAAAAAAATCAATTATTTAAATAATGTTTGTCTCACTCGAAATTTATTTGTAATTAATTTTTTAAAAAATTAAACTATAAATAATTAAATTGAATATTTAAAATTATAATAAATAGACATAAAAATGAGATTTATTATTCATTAAGTAGTATATAGATGTTAAATGGTTTATGTATTTAGGGGTTTCGGGGTTTATTAGCTTACTGATTTAAGTAAGCAGGCATTTAATGGTCTATAGGATTTATTTAAAAAATGAAATAACAAAAAATTTATTTTTATTATTTTTATCATATTTTTAAGGTTATAACCTTTGAAAATATAATAATTTCAAAATTTTTTTAAAGAGTGAATACAATATTTATTTATAATAATCATAATAATTATATATAATATAAATTCAATATAATCAATTTTATTGATAGATATTCTATAAAAATCAAAAAATAAATTAAAAATCTATAATGAATAAGATTCATATTACTTAAAATATAATATAAAACCTAAAATGATTCAATAGCAAAGGAAAATGTATTACTAAATAATAATTATTTGTTTTGAATATTTTTTTCTTTTAAAAAGTATATCTATATTTTTTGATGAAAAATAATTTATATAAATTATATCTATCTAACTCATAATTTATTTTGTAATTAATATTTATATAAAAATAAACAAATAACTAATTAAAATGAATATTTTAAATTATAATGAAAACAATAATATTGAGATTTATTATTTATTATTTAGGGTATACTGGTTTAATTTAAATTAGATCTGTCTCACTGATAATTTAATTTGTAATTAATATTCTATAAAAATAAACTGATAAATAATTAAAATAAAAATTAAAAATTATACTGAATACAAATTTAAATGATATTTATGATTTATTATTAATGTATACTAGTTTAATTGTTTAAGTATTTAGAGGTTTTATCGATTTGGTGTTTAGTGATTTATGTTTTTAGGCACTTAGTGATTTAATATATTATATAATAAATAAATAACAAAAAAATCTAGTAATTTTTTCTCATTTTCATAGGTTAAACCTTTAAAATTATAATAAAACTTAAAATTTTTGAATTGTGAATACAATCTTTAGTTATATTAATATTAATAATTATATATCATATAAATTCAATATAAACAATTTATTGATAGATATATTAATAATGATCAAAAATTAAATTAATAAACTATTAATAATAAGATAGAGATTAATTAATAAACTATTGATAGATATTATAGTTATCTTTTATTAAATAGGTTATATAGGTTTGATGCTTTCAGTATTTAGGGGTTTTTGGGGTTTAGTAGTCTATAGATTTAAATGTTTAGGTATTTAGTGGTATATAAGTTTTATTTAAATAATAAAATTATAAAAAATTATTTTTGTGATTTTTTATCATTTTTGAAGGTTATACCCTTTGAAAATTATAAATTTTTAAATTTTTTTTCAAAAGTAAATATAATAATTAGTTATAATAATCTTAATAATTATAAACATTAAAATTCAATATAAGTAATTTTATTTATAGATATTATAATAATGATCAAAAAATAAATTAATAAACTATTATTAATAAGATTGATAGTAATTAAAATATAATTTCAAAACCTATATACAATGATTCAAAATCAAAGTAAAATATATTACTAAATAATAATTTTTTGTTTTTAAATTTTTACTTCTTTTTATAAGCATATATTTTTTTGATTAAAAATAAATTATTAAAATTATATTTGTCTCACTCATTATTTACTTTGTAATTAACATTTCAATAAAAAATAAACTAATAAATAATTAAAATGAATATTTAAAATTATAATAAATACAAATTAAAATGAAATTTGTGATTTATTATATATGTAATACCAGTTTATTGGTTTAGGAGTTTAGCAATTTATGCTTTTCGGCATATTGTGGTTTATAGATTTTACTTAAATAATAAAAATAAAAAAAAATTTTAAATTTTTTCTTATTTTCATACGTTATAACCTTTGAAAATATGATAATTTTTAAAATTTTGTGAAATGTGAATACCATGTATAATTATATTAATCTTACTGATTATATATCATATAAATTCAATATAAACAATTTTAATGATAGATTATTATAATAATGATCAAAAATTAAATTAATAAACTATTAATAAAAATATTAATTTTAATTAAAATATATTTACATGACGCAAAATGATTCAAAATAAAATCAAAATATATTACTAAATAATAATATTTAATTTTTAAATTTTTCCTTCTTTTTATAAGCTTATATTTTTTTTTATTAAAAATCAATTATTTAAATAATGTTTGTCCTGCTCGAAATTTATTTTGTAAATAATTTCTGTAAAAAATTGAATTATAAATAATTAAATTGAATATTTAAAATTATAATAAATAGACATAAAAATGAGATTTATTATTCATTAAGTAGTATATAGATGTTAAAATGTTTATGTTTTTACGGGTTTCGTGGTTTATTAGCTTACTGATTTAAGTAAGGAGGCATTTAATGGTCTATAGGATTTATTTAAAAAATGAAATAACAAAAAATTAATTTTTATTATTTTTTCTCATATTTTTAAGGTTATAAATTTGAAAAATTATGAGTTACTCATATTTTTAAGGTTATAACCTTTGAAAATATGGGTAACTCATATTTGAAAAATATGAGTTACTCATATTTTTTTAAAGAGTGAATACAATATTTATTTATAATAATCATAATAATTATATATAATATAAATTCAATATAATCAATTTTATTGATAGATATTCTTATATATTAAAAAAATAAATTAAAAATCTATAATGGATATGATTCATATTACTTAAAATATAATATTAAAACCTAAAATGATTCATTAGCAAATGAAAAAGTATTACCAAATAATAATTATTTGTTTTGAAATTTTTTTTTACTTTTAAAAAGTTTATCTATATTTTTTTGATGAACAATAATTTATATAAATTATATCTATCTAACTCATAATTTATTTTCTAATTGATATTTATATAAAAATAAACAAATGACTAATTAAAATGAATATTTTAAATTATAATGAAAACAATAATATTGAGATTTATTATTTATTATTTCGGGTATACTAGTTTAATTTAAATTAGATATGTCCAATAAAAATTTAATTTGTAATTAATATTTCTATAAAAATAAACTAATAAATAATTAAAATAATGAAAAATTATTTTTGTGATTTTTTATCATTTTTGAAGGTTATACCCTTTGAAAATATATTAATTTTTAAATTTTTTTTCAAAAGTAAATATAATATTTAGTTATAAATTATAAAAATAAATTATTAAAATTGTTAACTAAATAATAATTTTTTAGATTATTTAAATATTCCTTTGCTTTTGAATAAAAATTTAGTAATACATTTTCTGATTATATTTAGTAATATCATTTTAGATTTTCAAAAAATTTATTTTAATACGAGAACACCTCAAACAATGATATCAAAAAATGATATATTTCATATATCTTCACATTAATATAATTATACATTTTCTTATTTTTATAATTAATAAAAATAAACTATAAATAATTTAATAATCTATAAATATCAAAAAATCAAACTATATATAATTAAATTAAATAAACACTTATTTAAATGATATCTTCACATTAATATTTCGAGATATCTTCAATATAATTTATAAATAATAAAAATAAATATTTAATACAACGAGCTCATTATTATTTATTTTTATTATAAACTATATTTAATAAATATATATAAATATCTAATGAGCTCATTATTAATATTTATTTGTTTATATTAAATATTAATATAAACTATAAATAATTTGTAGATGATGTATTTATTTTTATTAATAAAAATAAATATCTAATGAGCTCATTAATATTAATATAAACTATAAATAATAAAAATAAATATAAAAAATAATATTTAATTTATTTATTTTTATTTATTTTTATTAATTTTTATAATAGAATTTAACAAAAAAAATTTCAAAAAGAATTTTAAAAAAATAATAATAATATAACAACTTTATTATTTTATAAAATTACCGAAACACATATTTTAATATAAAATTTTAATATACATAAATACAAATAAAGAAAAAAATGTTAAACAATAACATTAACATGTCTATTAATATCGATGATTTTAAACTTTATAGAAGCATTGGATATTATTAGTCACAATAATATCAAAGAATCAAAATTCTATAAACAAATAAAAACAATGCGAATACCTATAACCTTGATATTAATCTTTAAATCAACTACTCAACAATCTAGAATAAGATTTTGAGCAAAAAATTGCAATAGATATAGAAGTATTGTATTTAGTGGCACCGAAAGTACAAAATCTAGAAAACTTCTCTCGAGAGAGCATCACCGTCACATCTCCAATAGTCTATTGTATAACTATTGAACCTTAATAAAATCAATTATAACTCATGATATGATATGCATATCAAATGCCTTTCACGAGTATGTTATGACTTCTATGAAAAAAGAACATTTCACAACTACCTTTCTACTTCTAAATGCACCTATGTCAAACTCCCATCACTCTCTTCAATATTGTGTGATGAAGAAAGATATCTCAATATCGTGACTTATCATATCAACTCCTTTTAATCTTGATATAGCTATAGTAATATGAGTTACTCTTTAATAAATCTCGAAAAGAAACCAAAATACTTTCTAAGAATCTATGGCTACAAACTAGTACATCACTCTATTAATGAATACATATAGAAAATCCTAGAAACCTACCCACAAGTCTTCAAATATGTTGTGTGATATATCAATAATAGTACCAAGGCAATGATTTTGTTTCACATTGTGGGTCATATCGTCCCTAAAAATCAATCTAAACATCCATAGTTTAGTAAAAGCATATTATAAATAAATTATCTATAAAAAAACATCAAATCAATCATGTGTCAGATCCTTTTGCGAGCATCACAAGAGTCAAGTACAAATGATAAACTTGAATAAATTGATTTTCATGGATACACTAGCAATTTTACATCAATTTGTATGCACTTAATAATTTAAATTTGACTCAATTTTCTATTATGACCTCCATGTATACTTGAAAAAAAAAACCAGTAAAAATGTTAAAATTTTTAACTGAACAAGAAATAAGTAAGTTGAGAGGAAAGAGGACATTTGAAAAAAAAAACTAAATTTTATCAAATTCATAAATTAAGTATAAATACTTAAGAAATTAAATTTCTGAAAAGCTGCCTAAGTTTATTTACAAAAAATAGTACTAAATCAAAAAATAAGTATATTTTGATCAACATAATTGACAAAGCCCAAATATATTCTTGATAGTCATTCTATCTCTCTCTCTCTCTAAATTTAGTGCTCTCTCTCTCTTTCACTCTTACCCTCTCTCTTAGCATTAAATCTCACTCTCACTATAATTCATTCGTTAATTCATCATGTTCTCTCTCACATTAATTTAATTCATTTCCAAAAATTAAGTTAAGTTAATGATAAACCTATTCATATTATCAGAATCTCTTATCGTAAAAAAATATCCAACTTGAAACTCAAATAAAAGTTAAATTAAAATAATTCTACAATGAGAAAAGTAATTTATATATGTGTGTGTGTGTGTGTGTGTGTTTTAGTACACTCATATGAGGGGAATGATATATAAAAAGTATGACTCAAATGAAAAAAAATGTGAAATAATTATATTGATTGATAAATATAATGTTTTCTTTTTTATTTAAATTATTAAAAATTCAAAGTTATAATAGAATTGTAATTGAAAAAAATGAAATTGAAAAAAATATTTAATAACTAATTCATAACAACTTTGAATGGCAATGACCAAATGGAAAAAATATGTTTGAAGGTGTCAAAGTGGTTTCATTCATGGGGAATTGATTGCTTAGGTGGCCATTTTCTTGTTTGTATTGTATGGCTGAAAATAAAGTAGTTAGAATTTATGTTATTGACTTATGAAGAAAAAACACAAGAGGTGTTCGAGGTGTTTGAATTCTCTTAATGCGAACCCCATACTCTTAGCTATAAATATCACTACGCATTGATCTATTTTCTTCA
Organism: Sapria himalayana; assembly: GCA_029783825.1. Classification (NCBI taxonomy): domain Eukaryota; kingdom Viridiplantae; phylum Streptophyta; class Magnoliopsida; order Malpighiales; family Rafflesiaceae; genus Sapria; species Sapria himalayana. The sequence goes on from JAREIK010004464.1 coordinate 19,734, forward strand.
TCCTTTACCTCGCCATCTCTTAGCTCACCATTATGACTTCTTTTTTACCTATTTCCTACTATGCCATGAGTGTGAATGGGACTGTCAAGCGCTCCCTCACCTTCCAAGAGCTAAAAACCCCAAGTCCAAAGCCCTCTATTCCACCCTTTATATTTGTAAATTTTTTTTTTATCCAACGTCATCTCCATTCCTAGTGAGGCCGACTCAGACATTTCCCAAAGCACGATGCAGGAAGTATCTGAAAAATCTATTATTATTCTATCTGACAACTCACTAGAATATCTCTATATAACACGGAATACTGAAGTGGAAGCTCTGACTGCCATGGGAGTGCCTACATCAGAGCATTCTAGGATAATTGACTCCATTGTTGTTGAGGCCGACAGCATGATGGCCTCTTCCAGATCTGATTCTCAAGCCTTTCCGGGGTTCATCGAAGTCCATGTCTCATCCATGTCGATTTCAGTTGAGATTCACCGCAAATTTCAATTTCAGAGTTCAACGGATATGCAGAATGCCATAATGGAGCATCTTGCTTCACGGAGCAACAACACACTTCCAGCTTCTAGAACCTCCATTCATATTCTTGAAAGGGGCCGTCATTCTAGATTTGAAGATGCAACGTGCACCATCTGCCTGGATGATATTGATAGCAACACATAATTTCTTCGGATGCCTTGCAAGCATGTTTTCCATGATGATTGCATTGAGAAATGGCTCTCCTAGAGTGATTTTTGCCCTACTTGCAGATATCACATGCCGTAGACAACTAAGTGTAGGATCGTTGACTGGTTGTATTTTTTTTCTGTCTTCTAATTGAAATAAAATTATATTTATTTTTTGAATCTCAAGTCCATTCTTATTTATTTTAATGACGCGTGTTGTGTTGGTATTCCCCCTTAATCAAGTGAAAATAATATGCTTTTTTAATTTAGAATTTTGTGTTATCGCTTATATCTTCAAATTTTCTGTTCTGGACGAATAGATGGCACGTTGCTAATTTTCATGAAAACCATTCCCGAGCACATCTTTAAAAGAGGAAGATAAAATTATTGTGAGTTGGGCTATACTTTCCAGGAAAGTTGCCATCAACTATATATTTAAAATATGTTAAGCATTTTGTTTATATGGCTAGGCTTGCATTCTAATTAATTTTTATAAACGAGATATTCACCATCACTATTCACGAACACCCGCTTTTCAAGAGTTTCTGCATCGAAACGAGAAGTTAAGAATTATCCACATTGGACATTGTTGAGTGGAAGATGATGAAAATTGTTTCGAGAATGGTACGATGGTTCTTAGGCTTGCAGGAATGGGTCATTTTTCTGGACAAGTTACTTCTCCAGATTTCATTCTGAGCAAAAACTCGTAAACTTGTCATTCTATCTGATGAAGATGAGAATGCATATGAGAGAGAACTGGAAGATATTGCATTTTTAGAGTTGCAGGAATCGAAGGCTAGTGTGTTCCTAGTTCAGTTTTTGAAGCTCGTTGGTCACCTACAACAAGTTATTCAAGTTCCAAATAGGGTGGCATCTTTTGGAAATGATATGATTCTCTTCTGAAAAATAGACTGCCAACAGAAACAATGAAAATAAAGCAAAGCAAATGATTGAGAAGGAATTGGATTGATCATATCAAGAGTTGTCTTCATTGATGACGATTTACGGGTGGACGTAGGATCTTGAAATAATTAACAGATTTGATAGCAACATTGTTTTAATGTGAGAAAATAAAAAACTACAAACAATTTACATGCTTTTTTGTTTTTTCGAAAATAAAATAAATATATTTTCAAATTAATGGCTACTTCTTCCTATTTGTAGTTCTATTAAAAATTTAATTTTCATTTTCGAATTTAGATCTTAGCTACGTGATTTTAAGAATATTAAATTCATGTGAGAAATTACAAAAGTTCCTCACATAGTTTCCAAAACGTGAAATACAAACTTGTAAAAGTTATACAATTAAATCAATTAAATTTTATAAAGTTATTTCTGAATAAGGGTATTCACTTATTTGAGATGCTCCAATGATGAGATTAGACCTGTGTGTATGTGGACATACTTAATATATAGATACTCAAACACACACACACACACACATATTTATTTATTTATATATTTATATATAAAATAGTTTCTTTAGAAGAGTTTCCAAAACATAATCAATTAATGTTGAAAATGATGTTTGCTTCCATAAAGATAAAAAAAAATGAGAAATCAATAAATTAATTCTTTGAAACCATCTTATTAAAGATAAATCTCTACTTCTACATCCTAATTAGGATATACCTTGCTAGCAATATTTGAAGAAAATAAAATATGAGCTCAGCAAAAAACTCTTGATTGGTTAATTAAAAGTAGCAACCTTTTCCTTTGAATTGAATAGTGTTGTCCTAGTGGTTTCTAAAATCTATTTTTTAAGAATTATTTGGATTTTGTTTAAAAATGATTTATACTAGACTTGCTTAATGTGTTTTCAAGATGAAACAATACTAAAGAGTATTTGTAACAATCTCATATTGATAATTCAAATGAATAATAAACATAAACTTTGAAATATTTTCACCCCATTATCATGTGTTATGTAATTCATAAAATAAAATACATAATTTAAGCTAACACATGATAACAACGTACTTTCTCAGTGTGTATCGAGAACCAAAATGAATATGAATACATCATCTACAAATTAATTATTTCTCAAAAATCGATATACTTCATTAATAAATACCTCGCACAAAACTATAATTATTAAATTAGATATTAAGACATAATCAAATAGATTAGAGTTTTCTTGCTTAGATTATTAAGAAAACAATGTTTTTCCTCCTAGATGGATCAAACTAGTAGAAATATATTTTATAAAAAATTGATTTTCCATTTTTGATCAATGGTTAAGTCTTTATATTTTTTGAAGCTGATAGAGGTCTTGGACAAAAAGTTAATTTTTTTCTAGAGTTTTGTACAGAAATAATCCGTTTGAAATAAAAATCTAAAAAAATAATGCGTGCTTTAAAAATATGCCCAAACTAGTGCGTCTGGAAAAAGCATGGCAATAGCCATCGTTGTGAATGGCGGCCATTGACAGTTGCCATGCGGTTGAATTTTTAAAATCAGAGATCTGCATTATGAATGTCGGCTATTTAAAATACTATGGAGATCTCACTATGTCCCTCGCCTCTCTACCCTCCCCCGTCTCTCCTTGCCCCTCTACCCTCGGCAATCTTTCCTCGTCTGTCTGCCCTCACCTCTCGCCCCTCCCTTTTCACCCCTCTCTCCCCGCCCATCTCCAGGAGCTCCTTCATGGAGCTCCTTCGAGTTTCATGATGAAGCTCTAGTGAGCTCTAATGAGCTCGTCGTATTAAAATTTAACAAAAATAAATAATAAAAATAAATAATAATAGAATTTATATTGTAATTAATATTAATTTAATTTATTTTTATTATTTTTATTAATAAAATTAAATATTAATATTAATAAAAATAAATAAATATCTAATTTAATTAATTTATTTTTATTATTTATAAAAATAATTTGTAGTTTAATAATAAAAATAAATAAATATTAATAAAAATAAATTCATTAAATATTTAATAAAAATAATAATAGTTTATATTGATATTAATTTAATTTATTATTTATAGTTTATATAAATAATAAAAATAAATATTAAATTTTTTTTTGATATGCCTAAAAACTATAAATAATAAAAATAAATATTTTTTGATATCATTTGTGATATGAAAAAATGATATCTCGAAATTTATTTTGTAATTAATTTTTGTAAAAAATTAAATTATAAAAAATTAAATTAAATATTTAAAATTATTATAAATAGACATAAAAATGAGATTTATTATTCATTAAGTAGTATATAGATGTTAAAGGGTTTAGGTATTTAGTGGTTTCGGGGTTTATGAGCTTACTGATTTAAGTAAGGAGGCATTATTGGTCTATAGGCTATATTTAAAAAATGAAATAAAAAAAATTTATTTTTATTATTTTTTATCATATTTTCAAGGTTATAACCATTGAAAATATGATAATTTTTAAATTTTTTTCAAGAGTGAATACAATATTTATTTATAATAATTATAATAATTATATATAATATAAATTAAATATAAACAATTTTATTGATAGATATTATAATAATTCTGAAAAAATAAATTAAAAATCTATAATGAATAAGATTCATATTACTTAAAATATAATATGAAAACCTAAAATGATTCAATTACAAAGGAAAATGTATTACTAAATAATAATTATTTGTTTTGTTTTTTTTTAAAAGTTTATCTATATTTTTTTGATGAAAAATAATTTACATAAATTATATCTATCTAACTCATAATTTATTTTGCAATTAATATTTATATAAAAATAAACAAATAACTAATTAAAATGAATATTTTAAATTATAATGAAAACAATAATATTGAGATTTATTATTTATTATTTAGGGTATACTGGTTTAATTTAAATTAGATCTGTCTCACTGATAATTTAATTTGTAATTAATATTTCTATAAAAATAAACTAATAAAATTTAAAATAAAAACTAAAAATTATACTGAATACAAATTTAAATGATATTTATGATTAATTATTAATGTATACTAGTTTAATTATTTAAGTATTTGAAAGTTTTGTCGTTTAAGAGTTTAGTGATTTATGTTTTAGGCACTTAGTGGTTTATAGGTATTATTTAAACAATAAAATAACAAAAAAAAATTTTGTAATTTTTTCTCATTTTCATAGGTTATAAACATTGAAAATATAATAATATTTAAAATTTTTGATAGATCTATCAATAATTATATTAATAATTATATTTAAAATGTGAATACATTCTTTAGTTATATTAATATTAATAATTATATATCATATAAATTCAATATAAACAATTTTATTGATAGATATATTAATAATGATCAAAAATTAAATAAATAAACTATTAATAATAAGATACAGATTAATTAATAAACTATTGATAGATGTTATAATTATCCTTTATTATATAGGTCATATAGGTTTAATGCTTTAACTATTTAGGGGATTTTGGGGTTTAGTAGTATATAGATTTAAATGTTTAGGTATTTAGTGATTTTTAATTTTTATTTAAATAATAAAATTATAAAAAAATTATTTTTTTTGATTTTTTATCATTTTTGAAGGTTATAACCTTTGAAAATATAATAATTTTTAAATTTTTTTTAAAATGAAAAATTAATATTTAGTTATAATAATCTTAATAATTATTAAACATTAAAATTCAATATAAGTAATTTTATTGATAGATATTATAATTATGATCAAAAAATAAATTAATAAACTATTATTAATAAGATTGAAGTAATTAAAATATAATTTAAAAACATATTTACAATGATTCAAAATCAAAGTAAAATATATTTCTAAATAATAATTTTTTGTTATTTAATTTTTACTTCTTCTTATAAGATTATATTTTTTTTAAATAAAAAATAAATTATTAAAATTATATATGTCTCACTCGTTATTTATTTTGTAATTAACATTTATATAAAAAATAATCTAATAAATAATTAAAATGAATATTTAAAATTTTAATGAATAGAAATTTAAATGAGATTTGTGATTTATTATATATGGTATACGTGTTTATTGGTTTGATTATTTATGAGTTTTATTGTTTAGGAGTTTAGAAATTTATGTTTTTAGGCATATTGTGGTTTATAGGTTTTATTTACATATTAAAAAAAAAATTTTAGATTTTTTCTGATTTTCAAAGGTTATAAACTTGGAAAATCAGATAATTTTTAAAATTTTTTGAAATGTGAATACCATGTATAATTATATTAATCATACTGATTATATATCTTATAAATTCAATATAAACAATTTTAATGATAGAAATTATAATAATGATCAAAAATTAAATTAATAAGCTATTTATAAAATTATATATTTTAATCAAAATATATTTACATGATGCAAAATCATTCAAAATCAAATCAAAATATAATACTAAGTAATAATATTTAATTTTTAAATTTTTCTTCTTTTTATAAGCTTATATTTAAAAAAAAAATCAATTATTTAAATAATGTTTGTCACGCTCTAAATTTATTTTGTAATTAATTTTTGTAAAAATTAAACAATAAATAATTAAATTGAATATTTAAAATTATTATAAATACACATAAAAATGAAATTTATCATTCATTAAGTAGTATATAGATGTTAAAGGGTTTATGTATTTAGGGGCTTCGTGGTTTATGAGCTTACTGATTTAAGTAAGCAGGCATTTAAAGGTCTATAGTCATTATTTAAAAAATGAAATAACAAAAAATTTATTTGTATTATTTTTTATCATATTTTGAAGGTTATAACCATTGAAAATATAATAATTTTTTAATTTTTTTCAAAAGAGAATACATTATTTATTTATTATAATCATAATAATTATATATAATATAAATTCAATATAATCGATTTTATTGATAGATATTCTAATAAATCTAAAAAATAAATTAAAAATCTATAATGAATATGATTCATATTACTTAAAATATAATGTGAAAACCTAAAATGATTCAAAAGCAAAGGAAAATGTATTACTAAATAATAATTATTTAATTTGAAAATTTTTTTTCTTTTAAAAAGATTATATATACTTTTTGGGTTAAAAATAATTTATATAACTTATATCTATCTAACTCATAATTTATTTTGTAATTAATAATTATATAAAAATAAACAAATGACAAATTAAAAGAATATTTTAAATAATATTGAAAACAATAATATTGAGAATTATTATTTATTATTTAGGGTATACTAGTATAATTTAAATTAGATCTGTATCACTGATAATTTAATTAGTAATTAATATTTTTATAAAAATAAACTAATAAATAATTTAAATTAGTAAGAGTTTATTAATTTAATTTTGTATCATTAATATAATATCTATCATTAAAATTGTTTATATTAAATTTATATGATATATAATCAGAAAGATTAATATAATTATACATGGTATTCACATTTCAAAAAACTTTAGAAATTATCTTATTTTCAAAGTTTATAACCTTTGAAAATCAGAAAAAATCTAATTTTTTTTTTATTTTTATTATTTAAGTAAAAGCTATAAACAACAATATGCCCAAAATCTTAAATTGCTAAACTCCTAAACAATAAAACTCCTAAATAATCAAACTAATTAACCGGTATACCATTTATAATAAATCACAAATTTCATTTTAATTTGTATTCAATATACTTTTAAATATTCATTTTAATTATATATTAGTTTATTTTTTATAGAAATGTTAATTACAAAATAAATAATGTGTGAGACAAATATAATTTTAATAATTTATTTTTAATCAAAAAAAAATATAAGCTTATAAAAAGAAGTAAAAATTTAAAAACAAAAAATTATTATTTAGTAATATATTTTACTTTGATTTTGAATCATTGTATATAGGTTTTGAAATTATATTTTAATTGCTATCAATCTTATTAATAATAGTTTATTAATTTAATTTTTTATCATTATTATAATTACTATAAATAAAATTACTTATATTGAATTTTAATGTTTATAATTATTAAGATTATTATAACTAAATATTATATTTACTTTTGAAAAAAAATTTAAAAATTAATATATTTTCAAAGGGTATAACCTTCAAAAATGATAAAAAATCACAAAAATAATTTTTTTATAATTTTATTATTTAAATAAAACATATATACAACTAAATACCTAAACATTTAAATCTATAGACTATTAAACCCCAAAACTCCCTAAATACTGAAAGCATTAAACCTATATAATCTATATAATAAAAGATGACTATAATATCTATCAATAGTTTATTAATTAATCTCTATCTTATTATTAATAGTTTATTAATTTAATTATTGATCATTATTAATATATCTATCAATAAAATTATTTATATTGAATTTATATGATATATAATTATTAATATTAATATAACTATAGATTGTATTCACATTTCAAAAATTTAATATATTATTATATTATCAAAGGTTATAAACTATGAAAATGAGAAAAAATTACAACAATTTTTTTGTTATTTTATTGTTTAAATAATACATATAAACCACTAAGTGCCTAAAAACATAAATCAATAAATACGTAAACGACAAAACCATTAAATACTTAAACCATTAAACTAGTATCCATTAATAATAAATCATAAATATCATTTAAATTTGTATTCAGTATAATTTTTAATATTTATATATTAATTATTTATCAGTTTATTTTTATTGAAATATTAATTACAAATTAAATTATCAGTGAGACAGATCTAATTTAAATTAAACCAGTATACCCTAAATAATAAATAATAATTCTCAATATTTTTGTTTTCATTATAATTAAAATATTCATTTTAATTAGTTATTTGTTTATTTTTATATAAATATTAATTACAAATTAAATTATGAGTTAGATAGATATAATTATATAATTATTTTCATCATAAAAATATAGATAACTTTTTAAAATAAAAAAAAATATTCAAAACAAATAATTATTATTTAGTAATACATTTTCCTTTGCTATTGAATCATTTTAGGTTTTCATATTATATTTTAAGTAATATGAATCATATTCATTATAGATTTTTAATTTATTTTTTTAGAATTATTAGAATATCTATCAATAAAATTGTTATATTGAATTTATATTATATATAATTATTATATTATTATAAATAAATATTGTATTCACTCTTTAAAAAAATTTAAAAATTATCATATTTTCAATGGTTATAACCTTGAAAATATGATAAAAAATAATAAAAATAATTTTTTTTATTTCATTTTTTAAATATAGCTATAGACCATAAATGCCTCCTTACGTAAATCAGTAAGCTCATAAACCCGAAACCACTAAATACATAAACCCTTTAACATCTATATACTACTTAATGAATAATAAATCTCATTTTTATTTATTTATTATAATATTAAATATTCAATTTAATTATTTATAGATTAATTTTATCCAAAAATTAATTACGAAATAAATTTCGAGGGAGACAAACATTATTTAAATAATTGATTTTTAATAAAAAAAAATATAAGCTTATAAAAAGAAGGAAAAATTTAAAAATTAAATATTATTATTTAGTAATATATTTTGTTTTTTTTTTGAATCATTTTGCGTCATGTAAATATATTTTAATTAAAATTTATATTTTTATTAATAGTTTATTAATTTAATTTTGGATCATTATTATAATATTTATCATTAAAATTGTTTATTTTTAATTTATATGATATATAATAAGTAAGATTAATATAATTATACATGGTATTCACATTTTAAAAAATTTTAAAAATTATCTTATCTTCAAAGGTTATAATCTTTGAAAATCAGAAAAACTCTAAAAAAAATCTTTTTATTTTTATTATTTAAATAAAACCTATAAACCAAAAAATGCCTAAAAATATAAATTGCTAAACTCCTAAGCAACAAAACCTATAAATAATCAAACGAATAAACTGGTATACTATTTATAATAAATCATAAATCACATTTTAATTTGTATTCATTATAGTTTTAAATATACATTTAAATTATTTATTAGTTTATTTTTATAGAAATGTTAATTACAAAATAAATAATGAGTGAGACAAATATAATTTTAAAAATTTATTTTTAATCAAAAAAAATATAACCTTATAAAAAGAAGTAAAAATTTAAAAACAAAAAATTATTATTTAGTAATATATTTTACATTGATTTTTAATCATTGTATATAGGTTTTGAAATTTTATTTGAATTGCTATCAATCTTATTCATAATAGTTTATTAATTTATTTTTTGATCATTATTATAATATCTATCAATAAAATTACTTATATCAAATTTTAATGTTTTATAATTATTAAGATTATTATAGCTAAATATTATATTTACATTTGAAAGAATATTTAAAAATTATTATATTTTCAAAGGTTATAACTTTCAAAAATGATAAAAAATCACAAAAATAATTTTTTGATAATTTTATTATTTAAATAAAACTTATAAACCACTAAATACCTAAACCTTTAAATATATATACTCCTAAACCCGAAAACCCCCTAAATACTTAAAGCATTAACCCTATATAATCTATATAATATAATGATAATTATAATATCTATCAATAGTTTATTAATTAATCTCTATCTTATTATTAATAGTTTATTAATTGAATTTTTGATCATTATTAATAAATCTATCTATAAAATTATTTATATTGAATTTATATGATATATAATTATTAATATTAATATTACAAAAGATCGTATTCACATTTCAAAAATTTTAAATTTTATTATATTTTCAAAGGTTATAACCTATGAAAATGATAAAAAATTACAAAAATATTTTTTGTTATTTTATTGTTTAAATAATACCTATAAACCACTAAGTGCCTAAAAACATAAATCACTAAACTCCTAAACGATAAAACCTCAAAATACATAAACCATTAAAATGGTATACATTAATAATAAATCATAAATATCATTTAAATTTGTATTCAGTATAATTTTTAATTTTTATTTTAATTATTTATCAGTTTATTTTTATAGAATTATTAATTACAAATTAAATTATCAGTGATACAGATCTAATTTAAATTAAAATAGTATACCCTATATAATAAATAATAAATTTCAATATTATTGTTTTCATTATAATTTAAAATATTCATTTTAATTATTTATTTGTTTATTTTTATATAAATATTAATTACAAAATAAATTATGAGTTAGATAGATATAATTTATATAAATTATTTTTCATCAAAAAAATATAGATAAACTTATTAAAAGAAAAAAAAAATTCAAAACAAATAATTATTATTTTGTAATACATTTTCATTTGCTATTAAATCATTTTAGGTTTTCATATTATATTTTAAGTAATATGAATCTAAATTATAATAGATTTTTAATTTATTAAAATATCTATCAATAAAATTGATTATATTGAATTTATATTATATATAATTATTATGATTATTATAAATAAATATTGTATTCACTCTTCAATAAAATTTATAAATTATCATATTTTAAAGGGTTATAACCATGAAAATATGATATAAAATAATAAAAATAATTTTTTTATTTCTTAAATAAAGCCTATAAACCATTAAATGCCTGCTTACTTTAATCAGTAAGCTCATAAACTACGAAACACCTAAATACATAAAACATTTATCGTCTATATACTACTTAATGAAAGATAAATCTCATTTTTATGTCTATTTATTATAATTTTAAATATTGATTTTAATTATTCATAGTTTAATTTTTTACAAAAATAATTACAAAATAAATTTCGAGTGAGACAAATATTATTTAAATAATTGATTTTTAATAAAAAAAATATGAGCCTATAAAAAAATTAAAAATTTAAAAATTAAATATTTTTATTTAGTAATAAATTTTGATTTGATTTTGAATCATTTTGCATCTTTTAAATATATTTTAATTAATATTTATATTTTTATTATTAGTTTATTAATTTAATTTTTGATAATTTTTAAAATATCTATTATTAAAATTGTTTATATTGAATTTATATGATATATAATCAGTAAGATTAATATAATTATACACGGTATTCACATTTCAAAAAATTTTAAAAATTATTTTATTTTGAAATGTTATAACCTTTGAAAATCAAAAAAATCTAAAAAAATATTTTTTTATTTTTATTATTTAATAAAACCCATAAACCACAAAATGCCTAAAAACATGAATTGCTAAACTCCTAAATAATCAAACTAATAAACCGGTATACCATTTATAATAAATCACCAATTTCATCTTAATTTGTATCCATTATAATTTTAAATATTCATTTTAATTATTTATTCATTTATATTTATAGAAATGTTAATTACAAAATAAATAATGAGTGAGACAAATATAATTTTAATAATTTATTTTTAATCAAAAAAAATATAACCTTAAAAAAGAAGTAAAAATTTAAAAACAAAAAATTATTATTTAGTAATATATTTTACACTGAATTTGAATCTGTGAATATAGGTTTTGAAATTATATTTTAATTTCTATTAATCTTATTCATAATAGTTTATTAATTTATTTTTTGATAATTATTATAATATCTATAAATAAAATTACTTATATTGAATTTTTATGTTTGTAATTATTAAGATTATTATAACTAAATATTATATTTACTTTTGAAAAAAAATTTAAAAATTAATATATTTTCAAAGGGTATAACCTTCAAAAATGATAAAAAATCAGAAAAATAATTTTTTTATAATTTTATTATTTAAATAAAACTTATATACCACTAAATACCTAAACATTTAAATCTATAGACTCCTAAACCCCAAAACTTCCTAAATAATGAAAGCATTAAACCTATATAACCTATATAATAAAAGATAACTATAATATCTATATTTAGTTTATTAATTAATCTCTATCTTATTTTTAATAGTTTATTAATTTAATTTTTGATCATTATTAATTTATCTATCAATAAAATTGTTTGTATTGAATTTATATTATATATAATTATTAATATTAATATAATTAAAGATTGTATTCACATTTCAAAAATTTTAAATATTTTTATATTTTCAAAAGTTATAACCTATGAAAATCAGAAAAAATTACAAATTTTTTTTGTTATTTTATTGTTTAAATAATTCCTATAAACAACTAAGTGCCTAAAAACATAAATCACTAAACTCCTAAACAACAAAACCTCTAAATACATAAATCATTAAACTAGTATACATTAATAATAAATCATAAATATCATTTAAATTTGTATCCAGTATAATTTTTAATTTTATTTTAATTATTTATTAGTTTATTTTTATAGAAATATTAATTACAAATTAAATTTTTAGAGGACAGATCTTATTTAAATTATACCATTATACCCTAAATAATAAATAATAAATATCAATATTATTGTTTTCATTATAAATTAAATATTCATTTTAATTAGTTATTTGTTCATTTTTATATAAATATTAATTACAAAATAAATTAAGAGTTAGATAGATATAATTTATATTAATTATTTTTAATCAAAAAAGTATAGATAAATTTTTAAAAGAAAAAAAATTTTCAAATCAAATAATTATTATTTAGTAATACATTTTCCTTTGCTTTTGAATCATTTTAGGTTTTCATATTATATTTTAAGTAATATGAATCATATTCATTATAGATTTTTAATTTATTTTTTTAGATTTATTAGAATATCTATCAATAAAATTTCTTATATTTAATTTATATTATATAAAAATTATTATGATTATAATAAATAAATATTGTATTCACTCTTGAAAAAAATTTAAAAATTATCATATTTTCATTGGTTATAACCTTCAAAATATGATAAAAAATAATAAAAATAATTTTATTTAATTTCATTTTTTAAATAAAGCCTATAGATCATTAAATGCAAGCTTACTTAAATCAGTAAGCTCATAAACTACGAAACCCCTAAAAACATAAACCTTTTAATATCTATATACTACTTAATAAATAATAAATCTCATTTTTATGACTATATATTATAACTTTAAAAATTTAATTTAATTATTTATATTGAATTTATATGATATATAATTAGTAAGATTAATATAATTATACATGGTATTCACATTTCAAAAAAGTTTAAAAATTATTTTATTTTCAAAGGTTATAACCTTTGAAAATTTGAAAAAATCGAAATAAAAAATTTTTTATATTTTTTTATTTAAATAAAACCTATAAACCACAAAATGTCAAAAAACATAAATTACTAAACTCGTAAATAATCAAACCAATAAACCGGTATACCATTTATAATAAATCACAAATTTCATCTTAATTTGTATCCATTATAATTTTAAATATTCATTTTAATTATTTATTAGTTTATATTTATAGAAATGTTAATTACAAAATAAATAATGAGTGAGACAAATATAATTTTAATAATTTATTTTTAATCAAAAAAAATATAATCTTAAAAAAGAAGTTAAAATTTAAAAACAAAAAATTATTATTTAGTAATATATTTTACACTGATTTTGAATCAGTGTATATAGGTTTTGAATTATATTTTAATTTCTATCAATCTTATTCATAATAGTTTATTAATTTATTTTTTGATCATTATTATAATATCTATCAATAAAATTAATTATATTGAATTTTAATGTTTTATAATTATTAAGATTATTATATCTAAATATTATATTTACATTTGAAAAAATAATTAAAAATTATTATATTTTCAAAGGTTATAATTTTCAAAAATGATAAAAAATCACAAAAATAATTTTTTTATAATTTTACTTTTTATATAAAATTTATAAACCACTAAATACCTAAACCTTTAATTCTATAGACTCCTAAACCCCAAAACCCCCTAAATACTTAAAGCATTAAACCTATATAATCTATATAATAAATGATAATTATAATATCTATCAATAGTATATTAATTAATATCTATCTTATTATTAAAAGTTTATTAATTTAATTTTTGATCATTATTGATATATCTATCAATAAAGTTGTTTATATTGAATTTATATGATATATAATTATTAATATTTTTATAACTAAATATAATATTCACATTTCAAAAAATTTTAAATATTATTATATTTTCAAAGGTTATAACCTAAGAAAATGAGAAAAAAGTACAAATTTTTTTTGTTATTTAATTATTTAAATAATACCTATAAACCACTAAATGCCTAAAAACACAAATCACCAAACTCCTAAACGACAAAACCTCTAAATACTTAAACCATTAAACTAGTATACATTAATAATAGATCATAAATATCAATTAAATTTGTATTCAGTATAATTTTTAATTTTTATTTTAAGTATTTATAATTTTATTTTTATAGAAATATTAATTACAAATTAAATTATCAGTGAGACAGATCTAATTTAAATTAAACCAGTATACCCTAAATAATAATTAATAAATCTCAATGTTATTGTTTTCATTATAATTTAAAATATTTATTTTAATTATTTATTTGTTTATTTTTATATAAATATTAATTACAAAATAAATTTTGAGTTAGATAGATATAATTTATATAAATTATTGTTCATCAAAAAAATATAGATAAACTTTTTAAAAGAAAAAAAAATTTCAAAACAAATAATTATTATTTGGTAATACATTTTCCTTTGCTATTGAATCATTTTAGGTTTTCATATTATATTTTAAGAAATATGAATCTAAATCATATAGATTTTTAATTTATTTTTTTTGATTTATCAGAATATCTATCAATAAAATTGATTATATTTAATTTATATTCTATTTAATTATTATGATTATTATAAATAAATATTGTATTCACTCTTTAAAAAATTTAAAAATTATCATATTTTCAAGGATTATAACATTGAAAATATGAAAAAAAATAATAAAAATAAATTATTTGTTATTTCATTTTTTAAATAAAGCAGATAGACCATTAAATGCATGCTTACTAAAATCAGTAAGCTCATAAATCCTAAAACCCGTAAATACATAAACCCTTTAAAATCTATATACGACATAATGAATAATAAATCTCATTTTTTGTCTATTTATTATAATTTTAAATATTCAATTTAAATTTTTATAGTTTAATTTTTTACAAAAATTAATTACGAAATAAATTTCGAGCAATAATAATAATATTTAAATAATTGATTTTTAATAAAAAAAAATATAAGCTTATAAAAAAGAAGGAAAAATTTAAAAATTAAATATTATTATTTAGTAATATATTTTTATTTTATTTTGAATCATGTAAATTTCTTTTAATTAAAATTTATATTTTTATTAATAGTTTATTAATTTAATTTTTGATCATTATTATAATATCTATCATTAAAATTGTTTATATTTAATTTATATGATATACAATCAGTAAGATTAATATAATTATACATGGTATTTACATTTCAAAAAATTTTTAAAATTATCTTATTTTCAAAGGTTATAACGTTTGAAAATCCGAAAAAATCTAAAAAAAAAATTTTTATTTTTATTATTTAAAGTAAAACCTATAAACCACAATATGCCTAAAAACATAAATTGCTTAAACTTCCTAAACAAAAAAACTCCTAAATAATCAAACCAATAAACCGGTATTACCATATATAATAAATCACAAATTTCATTTTAATTTGTATTCATTATAATTTTAAATATTCATTTTAATTATTATTAGTTTATTTTTATAGAAATGTTAATTACAAAATAAATAATGAGTGAGACAAATATAATTTTAATAATTATTTTTAATCAAAAAAAATATATAAGCTTATAAAAAGAAGTAAAAATTTAAAACAAAAAATTATTATTTAGTAATATATTTACTTTGATTTTGAATCATTGTATATAGGTTTTGAAATTATATTTTAATTACTATCAATCTTATTAATAATAGTTTATTAATTTATTTTTTGATCATTATTATAATGATCTATCAATAAAATTACTTATATTGAATTTTATTGTTTATAATTATTAAGATTATTATAACTAAATATTATATCTACTTTTGAAAAAAAATTTAAAAATTAATATATTTTCAAAGGGTATAACCTTCAAAAATGATAAAAAATCACAAAAATAATTTTTTTATAATTTTATTATTTAAATAAAACTTATATACCACTAAATACCTAAACATTTAAATCTATAGTCTCCTAACCCCAAAACCCCCTAAATACTGAAAGCATTAAACCTATATAACCTATATAATAAAATATAACTATAATATCTATCAATAGTTTATTAATTAATCTCTATCTTATTATTAATACTTTATTAATTTAATTTTTGATCATTATTAATATATCTATCAATAAAATTGTTTATATTGAATTTATATGATATATAATTATTAATATTAATATAACTAAATATTGTATTCAGAATTCAAAAATTTTAAGTTTTATTATATTATCAAAGGTTATAACCTATGAAAATGAGAAAAAATTACAACATTTTTTTTGTTATTTTATTTTTTAAATAATATTTATAAACCACTAAGTGCCTAAAAACATAAATCACTAAACTCCTAAAGGAAAAAAAAACCTCTAAATACTTAAATCATTAAACTAGTGTACATTAATAATAAATCATAAATATCATTTAAATTTGTATTCAGTATAATTTTTAATTTTTATTTTAATTATTTATCAGTTTATTTTTATAGAAATATTAATTACAAATTAAATTATAAGTGATACATATCTAATTTAAATTAAACCAGTATACCCTAAATAATAAATAATAAATCTCAATATTATTGTTTTCATTATAATTTAAAATATTGATTTTAATTATTTATTTGTTTATTTTTATATAAATATTAATTACAAAATAAATTATGAGTTAGATAGATATAATATATATAAATTATTTTTCATCAAAATAGAATAGATATACTTTTTAAAAGAAAAAAATATTCAAAACAAATAATTATTATTTAGTAAAACATTTTCCTTTGCTTTGGAATCATTTTAGGTTTTGATCTAATATTTTAAGTAATATGAATCTTATTCATTATAGATTTTTAATTTATTTTTTGATTTTTATTAGAATATCTATCAATAAAATTGATTATATTAAATTTATATTATATATAATTATTATGATTATTATAAATAAATATTGTATTCACTCTTTAAAAAATTTAAAAATTATTATATTTTCAAGGATTATAACCTTGAAAATATGAGATAAAATAATAAAAATAAATTTTTTGTTAATTCATTTTTTAATTAAAGAATATAGACCATTAAATGCATGCTTACTTAAATCAGTTAGCTCATAAACCCTGAAACTCCTAAATACATAAACCCTTTAACAAGTATATACGACATAATGAATAATAAATGTCATTTTTTGTCTATTTATTATAATTTTAAATATTCAATTTAATTATTTATAGTTTAATTTTTTACAAAAATTAATTACGAAATAAATTTCGAGCGAAACAAACATTATTTAAATAATTGATTTTTAATAAAAAAAAATATAAGCTTATAAATAGAAGGAAAAATTTAAAAATTAAATATTATTATTTAGTAATATATTTTTATTTTATTTTGAATCATGTAAATTTCTTTTAATTAAAATTTATATTTTTATTAATAGTTTATTAATTTAATTTTTGATCATTATTATAATATCTATCATTAAATTGTTTATATTTAATTTATATGATATATAATCAGTAAGATTAATATAATTATACATGGTATTCACATTTCAAAAAATTTTTAAAATTATCTTATTTTCAAAGGTTATAACGTTTGAAAATCCGAAAAAATCTAAAAAAAAAATTTTATTTTTTTTATTTAAATAAAACCTATAAACAACAAAATGCCTAAAAACATAAATGATTAAATTCCTAAACAAAAAAACTCCTAAATAATCAAAACAATAAACTGGTATACCATTTATAATAAATCACAAATTTCATTTTAATTTGTATTCTTTATAATTTTAAATATTCATTTTAAATAATTATTAGTTTATTTTTTATAGAAATGTTAATTAAAAATAAATAATGAGTGAGACAAATATAATTTTAATAATTTATTTTTAATCAAAAAAAATATATAAGCTTATAAAAAGAAGTAAAAATTTAAAAACAAAAAATTATTATTTAGTAATATATTTTACTTTGATTTTGAATCATTGTATATAGGTTTTGAAATTATATTTTAATTGCTATCAATCTTATTAATAATAGTTTATTAATTTATTTTTTGATCATTATTATAATGTCTATAAATAAAATTACTTATATTGAATTTTAATGTTTATAATTATTAAGATTATTATAACTAAATATTATATTTACTTTTGAAAAAAAAATTTAAAATTAATATATTTTCAAAGGGTATAACTTTCAAAAATGATAAAAAATCACAAAAAAAATTTTTATATAATTTTATTATTTAAATAAAACTTATATACCACTAAATACCTAAACATTTAAATCTATAGACTCCTAAACCCCGAAACCCCCTAAATACTGAAAGCATTAATCATATATAACCTATATAATAAAAGATAACTATAATATCTATCAATAGTTTATTAATTAATCTCTATCTTATTATTAATAGTTTATTAATTTAATTTTTGATCATTATTAATATATCTATCAATAAAATTGTTTATATTGAATTTATATGATATATAATTATTAATATTAATATAACTAAAGATTGTATTCACTTTTCAAAAATTTTAAATATAATTATATTTTCAAAGGTTATAACCTATGAAAATGAGAAAAAATTACAATATTTTTTTTTGTTATTTTATTGTTTAAATAATACCTATAAACCACTAAGTACCTAAAAAAATAAATCACTAAACACCTAAATGACAAAACCTCTAAATACTTAAACCATTAAACTAGTATACATTAATAATAAATCATAAATATCACTTAAATTTGTATTCTGTATAATTTTTAATTTTTATTTTAATTATTTATCAGTTTATTTTTATAGAAATATTAATTACAAATTAAATTTTCAGTAGACAGATCTAACTTAAATATAACCAGTATTCCCAAAATAATAAATAATAAATCTCAATATTTTTTGTTTTCATTATAATTTAAAATATTCATTTTAATTAGTCATTTGTTTATTTTTATATAAATATTAATTACAAAATAAATTATGAGTTAGATAGATATAATTTATATAAATTATTTTTAATCCAAAGTGTATAGATAAACTTTTTAAAAGAAAAAAAATTTTCAAATCAAATAATTATTATTTAGTAATACATTTTCCTTTGCTTTTGAATCATTTTAGGTTTTCATATTATATTTTAAGTAATATGAATAATGTTAATTATAGATTTTTAATTTATTTTTTTAGATTTATTAGAATATCCATCAATAAAATTGATTATATTGAATTTATATTATATATAATTTTTATGATTATAATAAATATATATTGTATTCACTTTTGAAAAAAATTTAAAAATTATCATATTTTCAATGGTTATAACCTTAAAAATATGATAAAAAATAATAAAAATAATTTTTTTTTATTTCATTTTTTAAAAAAAGCCTAGAGATCAATAATTGCTAGCTTACTAAAATCAGTAAGCTCATAAACTACGAAACCCCTATATACATAAACCTTTTAATATCTATATACTACTTAATAAATAATAAATATCATTTTTATGACTATATATTATAATTTTAAATATTTATTAATTATCTATATTGAATTTATATGATATATAATTAGTAAGATTAATATAATTATACATGGTAAACTCCTAAAGAACAAAACTCCTAAATAATCAAACCAATAAACCGGTATACCATGTTTAATAAATCACAAATTTCATCTTAATTTGTATTCATTATAATTTTAAATATTCAATTTAATTATTTTTTAGTTTATATTTATAGAAATGTTAATTACAAAATAAATAATGAGTGAGACAAATATAATTTTAATAATTTATTTTTAATCAAAAAAAATATAAACTTAAAAAAGAAGTAAAAATTTAAAAACAAAAAATTATTATTTAGTAATATATTTTACACTGATTTTGAATCAGTGTATATAGATTTTGAAATTATATTTTAATTTCTATCAATCTTATTCATAATAGTTTATTAATTTATTTTTTGATCATTATTATAATATCTATCAATAAAATTACTTATATTGAATTTTAATGTTTTATAATTATTAAGATTATTATAGCTAAATATTATATTTACATTTAAAAAATATTTAAAAATTATTATATTTTCAAAGGTTATAACGTTCAAAAATGATAAAAAATCACAAAAATAATTTTTTTATAATTTTATTTTTTATATAAAACTTATAAACCACTAAATACCTAAACCTTTAAATCTATAGAGTCCTAAACCTCAAAACCCCCTAAATACTTAAAGCATTAAACCTATATAATCTATATAATAAATTATAAATATAATATCTATCAATAGTTAATTAATTAATATCTATCTTATTATTAATAGTTTATTAATTTAATTTTTGATCATTTTGATATATCTATCAATAAAATTGTTTATATTGAATTTATATGATATATAATTATTAATATTATTATAACTAAATATTATATTCACATTTCAAAAAATTTTAAATATTATTATATTTTCAAAGTTTATAACCTAAGAAAACGAGAAAAAAGTAAATATTTTTTTTGTTATTTAATTATTTAAATAATACCTATAAACTACTAAATGCCTAAAAACATAAATCACTAAACTCCTAAACGACAAATCCTCTAAATACATAAACCATTAAACTAGTATACATTAATAATAAATCATAAATATCATTTAAATTTGTATTAAGTATAATTTTTAATTTTATTTTAATTATTTATTAGTTTATTTTTATAGAAATATTAATTACAAATTAAATTTTCATTGGACAGATCTAATTTAAATTAAACCAGTATACCCGAAATAATAAATAATAAATCTCAATAATATTTTTTTCATTATAATTTAAAATATTTATTATAATTAGTCATTTGTTTATTTTTATATAAATATTATTACAAAAAAAATTATGAGTTAGATATATATAATTTATATAAATTATTTTTTATCCAAAAAGTATAGATAAAGTTTTTAAAATAAAAAAAATTTTCAAATCAAATAATTATTATTTAGTAATACATTTTCCTTTGCTTTTGAATCATTTTAGGTTTTCATATTATATTTTAAGTAATATGAATCTTATTCATTATAGATTTTTAATTTATTTTTTGAGAATTATTACAATATCTTTCAATAAAATCGATTATATTGAATTTATATTATATATAATTATTATGATTATAATAAATAAATATTGTATTCACTTTTGAAAAAAATTTAAAAATTATTATATTTTAAATGGTTATAACCTTCAAAATATGATAAAAAATAATAAACATAAATTTTTGTTATTTCATTTTTTAAATAAAGACTATAGACCTTTAAATGCGTGCTTACTTAAATCAGTAAGCTCATAAACCCCGAAACCCCTAAATACATAAACCCTTTAACATCTATATACTACTTAATGAATAATAAATCTGATTTTTATGTTATTTATAATATTTTAAATATTAAATTTAATTATTTATAGTTAATTTTTACAAAAATTAATTACAAAATAAATTTCGAGCGAGGACAACATTATTTAAATAATTGATTTTTAATAAAAAAATATAAGCTTATAAAAAGAAGGAAAAAATTTAAAAATTAAATATTATTATTAGTAATATATTTTGATTTTATTTTGAATCATTTTAGAGTCATGTATATATTTAATTAAAATTTATATTTTTATTAATAATTTATTAATTTATTTTTGATCATTATTATAATATCTATCATTAAAATTGTTTATATTTAATTTATGTGATATATAATCAGTAAGATTAATATAATTATACATGGTATTCACATTTCAAAAAATTTAAAAATTATCATATTTCAAAGATTATAACCGTTTGAAAATCAAAAAAATCTAAAAAAAAATTTTATTTTTATTATTTAAGTAAATCTATAAACCAATATGCCTAAAAACAGAAATTGTTAAACTCCTAAACACTAAAACTCCTAAATAATCAAACCAATAAACCGGTATTTCATATATAATAAATCACAAATCTGATTTTAATTTGTATTCATTATAATTTTAAATATTCATTTTAATTATTTAATAGATTATTTTTCATATAAATGTTAATTACAAAATAAATAATGAGTGAGACAAATATAATTTTAATAATTTATTTTTTATTCAAAAAAAATATAAGCTTATAAAAAGAAGTAAAATTAAATAACAAAAAATTATTATTTTAGTAATATATTTTACTTTTATTTTGTATCATTATAAATAGGTTTTTAAATTATATTTTAATTACTATCAATCTTATTAATAATAGTTTATTAATTTATTTTTTGATCATTATTATAATATCTATCAATAAAATTACTTATATTGAATTTTAATGTTTTATAATTATTAAGATTATTATAACTAAATATTATTTTTACCTTTGAAAAAAAATTTAAAAATTATTATATTTTCAAAGGTTATAACCTTCAAAAATGATAAAAAATCACAAAAATATTTTTTTATATTTTTATCATTTAAATAAAAATTATAAATCACTAAATACCTAAACATTTAAATCTATAGACTCCTAAACCCCAAAAATCCCATATAATACTTAAAGCATTAAAAACATATAAACCTATATAATAAATGATAATTATAATATCTATCAAAAGTTATTAATTTAATTTTTGATCATATTATATTATCTATCAATAAAATTGTTTATATTGAATTTATATGATATATAATTATTAATATTAATATAACTAAGATTTGTATTCCAACTCTAAATTTTAAGTTTTATTATATTATCAAAGGTATAACCTATGAAAATGAGAAAAATTACAACATTTTTTTGTTATATTATCTTTTAAATATATTATAAACAAACAACTAAGTGCCTAAAAACATAAATGACTAAACACCATTATCGACAAAAACCTTTAAATACTTAAAACCATTAAACTAGTATATATTAATAATAAATCATAAAAATCATTTAAATTTGTAATCAATATAATTTTAAATTTTAATTTAATTATTTATCAGTTTATTTTTATAGAAATATTAATTACAAATTAAATTATCATTGAGACAGATCTAATTTAAATTAAACCAGTATACCATAAATAATAAATCTCAATATTATTGTTTTCATTATAATTTAAAATATTCATTTTAATTATTTATTTGTTTATTTTTATATAAATATTAATTACAAAATAAATTATGAGTTAGATAGATATAATTTATATAAATTATTTTTCATCAATAAAATATAGATAAACTTTTTAAAATAAAAAAAAATTTAAAACATATAATTATTATTTAATAATACATTTTCCTTTGCTTTTGAATCAGTTTTGGTTTTCATATTATATTTTAAGTAATATCAATCTTATTCATTATAGATTTTAATTTATTTTTTCAGAATTATTAGAATATCTCTAAATAAAATTGTTTATATCAAATTATATTATATATAATTATTATGATTATTATAAATAAATATTATATTTACTCTTGAAAAAAATATAAAAATTATTATATTTCGAAAGGAACCTTGAAAATATGAGAAAAAATAATAAAAATAAATTTTTGTTATTTCATTTTTTAAATAAATCATATAGACCATTAGATGCCCACTTACTTAAATCAGTAAGCTCATAAACTACGAAACCCCTAAATACATAAACCTTTTAATATCTATATACTACTTATTGAATAATAAATCTCATTTTTATGACTATTTATTATAATTTTAAATATTTAATTTAATTATTTATAGTTAAATTTTTTACAAAAATTAATTACAAAATAAATTTCGAGCGAGACAAAGATTATTTTAATAATTGATTTTTAATAAAAAAAATATAAGCTCATAAAAAGAATGAAAAATTTAAAAATTAAAAATTATTAATTAGTAATATATTTTGATTTGATTTTGAATCATTTAGCTTCATGTAAATATAGTTTAATTAAAATTTATATTTTTATTAATAGTTTATTAATTTAATTTTTAATCATTATTATAATATCTATCATTAAAATTATTTATATTAAATTTATTTGATATATAATCAGTAAGATTAATATAATTATACATGGTATTCACATTTCAAAAAATTTTAAAAATTATCATATTTTCAAAGGTTATAACCTTTGAAAATAAAAAAAAATCTAAAAAAAAAATTTCTTATTTTTATTATTTAAGTAAAATCTATGAACCACAATATGCCTAAAAACATAAATTGCTAAACTCATAAACAACAAAACTCCTAAATAATCAAACCAATAAACCGGTATTTCATATATAATAAATCACAAATATGATTTTAATTTGTATTCATTATAATTTTAAATATTCATTTTAATTATGTATTAGTTTATTTTTTATAGAAATGTTAATTACAAAGTAAATAATGAGTGAGACAAATATAATTTTAATAATTTATTTTTTATTCACAAAAAAAATATAAGCTAATAAAAAGAAGTAAAAATTTAAAAACAAAAAATTATTATTTAGTAATATATCTTACTTTGATTTTGAATCATTGTATATAGGGTTTTAAATTATATTTTAATAACTATCAATCTTATTAATTATAGTTTATTAATTTATTTTTTGATCATTATTATAATATCTATCAATAAAATTACTTATATTGAATTTTAATGTTTTATAATTATTAAGATTATTATAGCTAAATATTATATTTACATTTGAAAAAATATTTAAAAATTATTATATTTTCAAAGGTTATAACGTTCAAAAATGATAAAAAATCACAAAAATAATTTTTTTATAATTTTATTATTTATATAAAACTTATAAACCACTAAATACCTAAACCTTTAAATCTATAGAGTCCTAAACCTCAAAACCCCCTAAATACTTAAAGCATTAAACCTATATAATCTATATAATAAATGATAAATATAATATCTATCAATATTTATTAATTAATATCTATCTTATTATTAATAGTTTATTAATTTAATTTTTGATCATTTTGATATATCTATCAATAAAATTGTTTATATTGAATTTATATGATATATAATTATTAATATTATTATAACTAAATATTATATTCACATTTCAAAAAATTTTAAATATTATTATATTTTCAAAGGTTATAACCTAAGAAAACGAGAAAAAAGTAAATATTTTTTTTTGTTATTTAATTATTTAAATAATACCTATAAACTACTAAATGCCTAAAAACATAAATCACTAAACTCCTAAACAACAAATCCTCTAAATACATAAACCATTAAACTAGTATACATTAATAATAAATCATAAAT
>JAREIK010004465.1:0-15176 GCA_029783825.1 Sapria himalayana
ACGGGGCTTTGACCTGCCTGATTGAAGCTCTTTGATTTCAGAAACAACAACTAACGATATCAATATATTTGGCACCTCGATGTCGGTTCTTCCTTCTCCACCTGGGGCAGTAGTATGATGTTCCAAGGGCTGGGCTGAGAAAGGTATGTATCGATTCCTCCGTCCCATGCCATCGTGGCTGGCAGAAAAACGCCTGGGAAATGAGATGGGAATTAGTACAGATGGTAGTTATGGAATAGAATAAGATATACTGACTACTTCGCCCATGGTCGATCGGGAACATCTTTCAACATCTTCTTCCTCTGACTATGGTTGAGCTGCTTAAGCAGCCTTTACAGTCGATCGAGCTCACCCTGACTTTAGAAGTCGAAGGGGAAGAACAAACTACTCATAGCACACCCGGAAGGGAAGATAGATCAGTTATTGTATTGACTCGTAGCCCAGCCTCACCTGATGATGAACGCTTCTTCCGCAAAAGCAGAGGCCCTGATGCCCGCACCTTTTTGCCTTGGGCTTTCGAAATCCGATCTTTACGACTGCACTGATGGAACTGCATCTATAACGGAGACTTTCATTCAGATCGGTATCTATAACAGTCGCTCGTGAACCAATTGGCAAGGCACTGACCTTTCATTTTCCCTCCCTTACCTCGTAAGTAAGCAGGTACTAAAGAACGACCCTAATAAACAAATTATCGTTCGTTTTGAGGGCCTCCATCAACCAGGCCCTGTATCATATAGCCCCGTATCGTCAAACAAAGGAAAACAAACCTCACAAACCAAGGTTGACCTGAGATTTCAAACTTGCCGTCGTGCTAAGGGTTAGTAGATCACTAATTAACTACTGTTTATGGTAAAGTATTGGCAAAGAAGATGCTTTTCAATACTAGGGGGCACTCTCTCCAATCCATACTTCATCTACTCTACGGTAGCCAGCCCCTAACCACGGCGGAAACGTCAATGACTAAGAAGGCTCAAAATATGAACGTGAAGCGGTGAGATCACTAACTCTTTATATGAAATACCGGATTAATATCCGTACCAAAACCCTTTGACACTACGCAGCAACCCTGATGTCTTTCAGACTAGCTTTATTGCTTGCCCTACTGGGTCCGTACTAGCCAGGCACCTTACGAAACACACTTTAGACATGAACTGACAAACTTGATTGACAGCATAGCAGATGTCAGGTCTGGTGAGAGTGAGGTACTGAAGGGCGCCAACAATGCTACTTTATTCTGTTGCATCAGAGAGAGGCATCGTATGCAGAGAGCTTTGAGCCAGACGCAAGGGGTGTGGGACATGGCTTGGAGTCTTGCATATGAGTGCGAGTAGATCCATAAAAAGGTGTATTTAGTCTGAGTCAAGACTAGAGAAGTAGATGAAATCCTTGTAAATAAGAGGGCTTCGATTCCCAAGAAAGAAATGAAATGAAGATAACCAAGATCTTTCTTTCATGGCGAAGTGTGTACCCAGTCGCTGAATGAAAGAAAGGAGACGAGAAGAGACTGAAGCAGGAAATCCATACCTGATAAGATCCAGCTGCGAACTGCTCTGTGGCTGAACAGGAGAGAGGGTAAACAGCGGCAAGGATAGGAGACTGATCCATATACGTGCGAGGTTTGGAATCCAACAGCGAGAAACTTGACTTTGAGAAAGAAGGGGGACCGCCACTGGATCGAATCCCTTCCATAATTGAATCCTAATACTAAATACTAAGATAGATAGCGGGGACAAAATGAGCGGCGGAACCGGCCGGCAGCAAAGATCTATGTATCGATCGAGGTATCCTCTTCTGAATGAAGTTCGGCCTGGACAAAGAAGGTGAGCGCCCCCTACTCTAGTCAGCTTTTTCTAGCCTTAAGCCAAGTAGTCCTTGTTCCTTAGTGCGACCAGTTGCGAGTATTGGCGTGTTGGGGGGTTGAGCCACATAGTAGCGCATCTTATCTTTCGGCTGTGTAAGTAAAGACGGCCCTTAGTCCTCCTACGGCCGGCAGCAACTTCAACTTACTATTGAGGGGAGGGGCCTCACTCCCTAATTAAGCCAAAGTGCGTCAGGTTCATTTAGGTGGGCCCGACAAGGGAAACGCATCCCTTTCTGGACTTAGTTGAGGGTAGTCGTTGTTGGTTAGGTAGAGCAGTGCTTTTTGAAAAGTCGTGGGGGTCTAAGGATCCCAGCTTTTTGTAAGTAAATAAGGGCAGGGATACGCGATTTGAGTTTTTGGGAAAAAGGCGGATTTAGGCGAAGACAAAACATTTAGGAAAAGCGAGTCAGTGTAGTGTCCCTCCACCGTCTTTCACTTCCTCTCAAGAAGCACGAGCGTCACGCCTTCAGTTAGTAGCGAGTAGTATTTTTCTTTTGTAGAAAGCCTGTGAAAGCCATCTGATTACAA
This sequence comes from Sapria himalayana, assembly GCA_029783825.1. Lineage (NCBI taxonomy): Eukaryota > Viridiplantae > Streptophyta > Magnoliopsida > Malpighiales > Rafflesiaceae > Sapria > Sapria himalayana. Next base: position 2,393 of record JAREIK010004465.1, read on the forward strand.
GGATTTCATCGACTTGAGCGCAATGCTCTAATAAGCTTTTACGCCTTGGAATGAAGCATTCTTCAAAGACAGTAGGCAAGGCACTATAAGGGTCGGCAGATATAGGCTTCTCTCGTAGGCCTCTATTTTTGTGTTGTGACAAAGAGGCATTCCAAGAACCACTATGGAGGAGCAAGAAAAAGAGCTGAGCTTAGTTTGCTTGTTTAGTGGCATCGCATCCCGTCGCTTGTTTCCTTAATGCCATCCTTCTGGGCATTTGTCCTTGTCTTTATCATTGGCATCCGCTTACATCATTTACTTTAGAGCGTACCTTCCTTTCCCTGTCTACCATTCCAGGTATGTGGTGCCCATCCGGTCCTTGTTTACCGCTGTGGTTTCCGTCCTATAGTATTATCTCCTTGCTTGCCCTGTCCGGTTTCCCGGTCAACGGGGCCATCCGTCCACAAAGAATTGGACCGGCTTTGAATTCATTCCATTCCTATCCCATTGTAGTTCTTCTTTCCTCTATTCTATCTGCCAATCAGTCCTTCCAACTCGTCAATCGGCACAAGCAATCAAATCGTTAGGTCCGGGGCTTCGGGAGCCGTAGCTAAGTCAATCCGCTCATTTCTTTCTTTTCTTTTTGAATGAGTTCCCTGCCCGCTAGCACATCTCCTGCCCTTAATGATAGTACTTGTGTAAAGTGTAAAGGGATTGAAGTTGCGGGGTGAGGGGGGAACATACGATGCGTATAACGTGCTCCTACTGACAGGTTAGGAGCTTCCCCTTTAAATAGCTAGGCTAGTCCCCTAATTAAGTATAGTAGCGTGGAGTACGGGACAAGAGAGTACATAAAAACCTTTTGAAGTCAAGCGTTCCTGCCACTCCGTTCTCTACGACCACCCTATCTTATGACAGGCTAAATAACATAACTTGATACTCTGCCCTTGCCCTTATTAAGAGTTAATGAAAATCCCCGGCGAAAATAGTTTGTTGCCCAATGGAATAATGGATCCTTTGCGTTAATAAGCAGATGGAAAATCGGATCGGTTAGTGTTGTTGCGCTCCTAAGGATTTGCCTCCATAGACTACTAATAGCGTGGATGATAGAAGAGCGTCTTCAATGGTGCGAGGAAGATAGGGCATAATCCCTTTTTCTTGAGCATCCCGCTCTTCCTGATCTTATATCGCCACGACCTCCCCTCACACAGGCTACGCTCCTCGAAGCAGAGCTCATTCGATCTGATCCTTTCTCCGGGTACACAGACGAGCTCATACTTCCACTCCTCGTCACAGCTCATTAGGACATACACATACAGTGAATGAATCCAACCCATCCTGTTACACAGGCTACAAGGGAACTCTAAACGGATGAACAAAATGCGATCGAAACTCACAATGGAACTAGCTCGCAAAGAAGGAGCAGGAATGTCACTGGCTAACAAAAGGGGAAGCCTAATCAAAAGAACAAGGGAAAACAATCCAATTCCCTAGTGTCAAAACCCCTTCTTGTAATTGTATATTTCCTGGTACAATGGCAATAGCAATCAAGGCCCTCGAAACGACTCCTACACCTCCTGGCCGGTAACTCACAGGAAAAAGATCAAGCTGGATTGGGGACTGCTACTAACCCCATATCAAAGGACCACTCCAACTGCATCGATCCCAATGGCTGGAACATAACTCAGCTGTACATATGCTCTATATTATCAATCTATCTGACACTGTCTTGCCTACTCGCTTACCCGAGAAGAGAATAAGCTATCCCAGAGACTACTACTATAAGTATGAACCAGGGACTGGTATGAAGACTGGTGGAAAGCGGAATAGCGATACGGGGACTTCACCTATTGATACCGGGACTACTGTGAGGAGACAGGGACTCCAACTCAATCCCCATCGAAAGGAACTGCAAATGTATTAGCTCGTACTCCAACATAATGGAAGGCATAAATTTGAGGCTATCCGCTCTCTCTAGCTCCCGCTCGCGTTAGACCCAAGCTTGTGTAGCTTAATTGAAGAAGGAAAAGGAACAACGGCGCATCCTTTTGATTGCCGGAACTGGCTGACCATTAAGCACTAAGGTTGTTGTACATGATAGAATTGGAAAACAATCGAATCGAGGGTTCAGATGAGAATTGGCCATTCAATCTTGTAAACTAATCGAGACCAAAATGGGAAAAAGAGAGACGAACGGAGAGGAATAACCAATCGATGAAGGAACATGAAACCATTCTGTTTCAATAGAGGTACAAGAAAGGGTTGGGGGCAATAAAGTAGGTGAAGTGGTTGGATTTTGCGAGCTGTTCCAACCACTGCTGGATGTGATTCCAAGAGCCGAACGAGAATGAATACCACACAGAAGAGTCAAGACCAGGCTCCCTAATGTAATGTTTAACCAATCAATTCCGGATCGACCGAATTGGTACGGAAGTTGTAACATGGGAAAACCACGGAAAACACAACTTATTTGAAGAACCCGGTGACCTACCAATTGTAGAAGTAGGATCTTTGGCAAGCAAGAAGCACTTAAATAATACAATTCGAGTGTACCATCTTCTTGATCATTTCGAAGAAAAGGTGCGGTAGGAAAAGGAAACAACGGAGAGATCCGAATAAGACCTAAATGGGAATGACATGAAAAGTCTTTTGAAAAACCTAGCATTAAGGGCGTGACGACGATATACGAGAGGAATGAAGAAAAACTCGTGATTGGTGTTCCGGGGAAGATCTGTTTATGATAGAGTTCAAGAAAAAGTCGTATCATTTCCTTACTTCTTCGTCCCTTCAAGGCTGGTTCTGAACGCCGTGTAACATCATCTTCAACCAACCCCCACCGTACTTTTTGCTTCTACACTAAAAAGCTGCTTATATACGGTTACGTAGGCCAGCGTGAAATTCCTAAAGATAGATGTGCCTAAGGCGGCATGCAAGCAAACTGTGCACGCTCATAAAAAAGGAAGGATAGATGTTCGCAATTACTACCACAAGAAAGCCGAACCCCTACCCAGGGGCCCGTCGCTTCGTTCGTACCTTCTTAGCTTAGGCTTCCAACTGAACTCCCGCTGGTCGCCTTCTTTACTTTCTTGATTTCCTGTTGCTGTGTTGATGGAATCGAAGTTGCCGCTGCAGATCTTTTCGTAGAAGCTTTGACGATGCAGTGCCATGAGCCCCGTAAGGGAAGGGGATGAAGACGAAGGCGAAGGCTAAGGCAAGCGCGGAAGGGAACAAAGCAGGGGAAGGACAAGGATCAGAGTCTTATTGGCTTGAAAGAGGCCTTGAAGGAGTGAAAGAGGTAAGCCTATCAGCTGTTGAATAAGCAGTGTGAGCAATATACGCTCTTTTTTTTGCACCGGATTTGGCTAAGGCTTTGAAGGTGGCAAGTCATTTACAGGTCCTGGGGAACTTGACTCATTTGCAGCTACAGCTCCTAGGGGCCTAGTTCCGACTCCTTGTTCAGATGTTGGGAATCGAACCCAACCTTTTTCCATGAAACGACCCCGTTCGACTTGCATGTGTGAAGCATATAGCCTTGCTGTACCGAGGGAAGCCTTTCATTAAGACCACTCTCTATGTTCGTATAAATAAGGGAATGTACCTCTTGCAGGGAGTATTTTGTCCTTCCCGGACCCGGGCCGGAATTCTATCTAGACAGTTCCGCATGTGGCGCTTTCTTCGAGCTGTCCATCTCTATTTGCCCCTGATCCTCCCGTGCAGTGGGACCGCTGCAGGTAGCCACCCGTTTTCTTGCAGCTTTTCATCCGTCCAACATAGCTTTGTCGCCTTTGTTTGCTCTCCGCATCTGGCTTGACGCTTTCCTGGGTGGATTGCTTTTCATATCCCCCCTCTTTTTTACCAGAAGATTCGGAATGACTGGTCAAAGCATCTTAGCATACGGGGGCTTAGCGTTTTAGCTTGGCAATAGGGTGAGCCCCCTTTCTTCAAGGGAGTCTGAATTCACTGCCCCACGGAGCGGTGAAGAAGGGGGAGCAGGTTTATAATCAAGCAGCAAATCCTTCTCCTTTAATGCCAATGCCAGGGGATAACTGAGGCAGGAATGCATCTATGTGGATTACTTGCTCGATTAGCTGATTGCACAGATTACCTTCTTACATTAGATTAGCACTAGGAAGAGTCTAGAACACCTATGGGCCCAATAGACTGATTGAGTGCCCTCACTCTTTTTTTACCGTAGTCTCTAAGTCCTTGGCCGTTATGGCTTCCCTCCATTCCTTCAGTCAGTCACGCCTTTTGCAATCGCCCCTGTTCTTTCTCCAATCTCGCCCTTCTCTTATTCATGTCCCATCTATCTAGATCGATTCCTAACAGTAAGAGGATTGGAACATCTTAGAGCTAACTCGATTCCTAGACCCGGAAAGAAAGCAGACAAACCATATTGACTAGAAGAGTGACCTTTGCTTCAGAAAGGCTAGGCACAGGTTTCCAACCATTCAGGTTCTCGGGCCCGGATAGTCTCAGTCGAGCTATATCTTGACTTATAATCAAGCAGCAAGTGAATAGATACGAGATAGGCTCGTAGAGCAATCCTGGACATCGGGAAAATCCTATGAATGAAAGATCATTTGATTCTGAAAGAAGTACGTCATGAGTTACTTGACGAGTCCAACAGAACTGGAAGAACTTTCGGCTTGAGTCACTTATGGTAAGCCACGCCCCAAGAGATATGGATTCGCCCTTACAGCTATTTCATGAGGAAATCACCTTAAGCCCTCTCGCTAGAGAGAAGGAGTGAAGCTGCTTTGCCGAAGAGAGAGGGGGGCGGGTCAACATCTAGAGGCTTCCGAGTACTATAGTCAGCCCGCAACACATCGTAGAATTTATCATGAATTGCGAGAGAAAGTAGTAAGATTAAGATTAGCGCCATACTGACTGATCCATCCATGGGACACAAACTCCCAACGAAGCGCGGCTCACAAAACCCATATATCTTAATACCCGCGCGTAGAGGAGACTCATCTTGACTCGACAGCTAGAACACAAGCCCTCAGATAGAGAAGCTTCATAGCGAGCTGCTGAAGCCGGTCCATGACTGGCTAATGCAAGTGCTTAGGAGGATTCCCATGGATGGAACCCTCCATCAGCACAAACCTCTTGATCGACTAGTTGGCAATAAAACCTGTTACTCTTTCGATTTGAAATCTGCCTTGGCCAGTATTATTTCTCTTCGAAGTGTTTCAGGTTTGTTTTGGTCAGCCGTTCGCTTCTAGTGTTGTTAATTCAGCACTAGCCTTTCATTTCTTTGAGGTCCCATTCGTAAAGAAGAAGGACTCTCCAGTCTATTTTAGGGGCGGACAGCCGCTAGGATATTACTCCTCTTGGCCTTTGTTTACACTTACTCACCATATTTGAATTTGGTGGTGTGCAGAGCAGACCAGGTCAGCTTTTTGACAGGTATGCAGTACTCGGTGATGATGTACTAATTACCGATCAGGAAGTAGCCAGAGTGTATGAGACAGCGCTTGGTCGATTAGGGGTTTCGAACAATTATCATAAATCCTTGATCTCCACCACCGGCTCAGCGGAGTTCGCTAAAAGGTTTAGAGTCCGGGGATTGAGTAAGGACTTAAGTCCGATATCCATCCTCCATCTAACAAATTCATTCCGGACTGATGAGTGTCCAAATGACTTACCCTTGCAACAGGTTAACAACCTTAGCGCGGTGGAGCCGGCTTTCGCCAATTAGCGACTTTTGACCACCGTCACTTCGAAACTGGCTATGTACACTAAGCAAAGGCTCCCGTTTGAGCTATGGCTTGGACGGGGGTCTCCTCTTAACCCAACTCTTAGAGGTGTCATTATTGACCTCTTGAGGCGAGAGATGAAAGCCCGGGGGCTGACATTGATACCCGACGATCTATTTGAAGTCGAGTCCATGAAGGAATTCATTGAGTGGACCACCCGGGTTCGGGACTTGTGACGGTACTGTCGTTGGTACTACTGTACCGCGATTGACCCAAGGGTCACGATTGAGGAGTTCTTTAATGCTCCAGTCAACAATCGGAAATGGAAGGTTGATCGGACCGATTCTATGTTGGTTCGATTTGGCCTTTTATGGAAGGTATATGACTTGGTTGCATGTTGAGGGGTTTATTTCAGGTTACCAATACTGGAGTTACCTTCTCCTTCACCATTAGGTGAAGTGTATCTCCTCGGTGGTGCATCTGGTACAGAATACTTGGTAGCAGCTCGTGGTTTAGAACAACCTAGAGCTGGGAAAGGTGTCGTGCGTCCTGGAGTAGAAAGACTTTATGGAACCAACACTTCTCAGACCATCAGATGGTTGACTTTAGGCGTCTCGGGAAGCCTTTTTCTTAAAATACTTTCTGCGACCGGTGAGAAACCTATCTACAGGACGACTTTCGGGGTTAAATTAAAGGAACACCTTTCTCTTTCATATTGAGTTCTCAGAGGTGCGGCCCACTTGGTGTCGGACCAGCTCGACGGGTCACTCAATAGTCTTTCGCGGAGTACCCCTGTTTTAGTGAACCCTGGGAGTTGTCGGCGGCTCGACGATCTGTATTCCAAAGCTTCACCTTGTGCAAACAGATGTTTTTTAAAGGGGCATGCCTTGGCTCAGAAAGGCTTTCGATGTTTTGATCCTTCTTCCCATTCTTTCTTTAAGGCTCGCCGGCCCGGCATGTTACCTTCCATGAGCACGAGTTCTTCTACTCCCCCTTATTTCATTTTAGTAGGCGCGCCTATTGGATCAGCATCTTCTGGATCTTCTTCACCAGTGGTTTTTCCTGCGCCTTCCGTGCATCAGGGGAGTCAGAATCCCAAGGGAATCAGGGTCGCAGCCCTCTATTGAGCAGCTGGAAACCAGCCTCGCTCTTCTAATAATAAAGAGCAGCCTGCATCTTTCTCATCTTCTAGTAACGACCAGTTGCCTACGGATTCTCCTTCATCCTCTATCGCAGCAGAGCCATTTCCATCTCTGCGCTTGAATGGTTCTCCCCGGCCCTGCTCTATCAGCAGGCCCTTCCTTTTGCTTTGCAACCAGTGGCATCGCATCTCGCATATCAAGTTCCTCTATCGATAACGTCGTAATATAGCCCAAGACAGAGAACATGGTCGGTAGGTAATTCATCTTCGTTTGGATAGCAGTACGGTACACGCATTATTTGCTTTTCCATCCCAGGCATTCAAAAGAGGCAAAGGGAGAGTCCAAAGCACTCTGTAGATAAAGATCGAGAGCCTATAGTTAGTGTGCCGGGGTTGAACCATATCCTTTTTCTTTTGATCGAGAGTGCCTAGAAGTTAACCGAAAATGTTGTGTGGAAAACTTCCCTGATGCTGTGAGGCGGAGATAGCTGCACTTCTTAGGAAAAAGCCTGAGAAGATATAGAGAATTTACCGGGAGAAAAGAGTCAGCAACAACAAGAAATTCTTCTTGCCCTCCTACTAGACCACTTTCCTAATTGCCCATTGAACTGGTGGAATACATCGCACCTTTGCTCACTCCATGCTCGTATTCGTTTCTTGCAACAGCCCCTTTCTATTCCATCTTACTGCAGGGAACTGGCCTCACAGAGCATCATAGTCAGCACGATAGCCCCAAACATAGTAGCCACGATAGCTTTGGTTATTACATATTTTAGGAGAACGTGCCCATTCATGCGGAGGATCTACCGGGAGTTTCGACTCCCCTCCCTAATTGATTTAGATTATAGGGCAGGAGCCAGTGTTGGCTTGTGCGAAGTCGACAGGGGTGGTTGATAAACACGTTTTATTGGGATGGGGCAGCAGGCCATGTCTGAGGAATTTCCAGTCTTGCAGAAGACGTCGTTCATTACCGCTCCGTGGGCTTCTAGTCTAGAGAGGGGTTCCAAACCTCTTCCTGACGGAAAGACCCTTCCTTAAACTGGGAATTCAGATTGGTATCGATTCTGAGAAGACTTAGCTTGCCCTTTTGCACAGGCAAAGGTTACTTTTTACGGGCTCTTCTTGCAGTTGCCACAGTTCTAAAGTAGCCTTCGTTCCAGTGAGATGTGGGGAATGCTTTTCTGAATGGAAAACTGCTGGTAACGATAGGGGAGGTTTACATGCCACCTTCGCCAGGGTGATCAGTTTCTTAACATCTAGTTAGTCGACTCAGGAAGGCGTTGTATGGACTAAAACAAGCAAACTCCGGCTCGAAAGCAAGAAGCAAGGTTGGTCGTAGATCAATTTTTCATTTGGTTCATTCCCGTCCTCCTTTCTTTAGGAGGTCAAAGATTCAGTCCTTTCTCTTATAGCATTACTAGGAGTTAGCCTTCTTGCTCTTGGATTTCTCCTTCATGTAGTAAGGATTCCAAACTATTGAATTACAATACCTAACATCTGCATCGTCAATGCATATCTAGGGGAATCAGTTGCCGTTGTTCTTTTGAAGGTTATACCGGACGATTCTAGTAATGGTAATGTTAATATCATTCTATCATCCTGTTGCACTATATCAAGATATGACACCTAAGAATAGATTCGATCTTGCTGCTAGGCGCATGAAGCTATGATAGAGAATGTCTTTCCTTTAGGACTTCCCTTGATCTTCCTTAAGTCCCTTTCAGTTCTCTAAGGTTCTTCCCTCGTCCTGTTGTTCTGAATCCTCCCTTCAGTTGGCGAACTTGACAGTTGAGTCTTATTTTGACTCCCCTGCCGTTCTTTCGCGCTAAAGCAAGAGAATTAGGAGTTCGCGGCTTCGCTTCGCACCTTGATTTAGAGCTAGGAAGCCAACCTGAATCCAATTAGCATCCAACATAACAATGAAATTCAATTGGAGGAGATTATGTTGCCGCTGCTGCTTATCCGGTGTTAGTTCTTGATTTCCAGACTCTCCTCTATCGTACTATCAATCTATCTACCTCTTACATAGTCCTCTGCTTTCTAACAATATGGAATGCATTATAATCTTTTAGATCTAGCACTCTCTTTCCTGTAGGAAGAGGTCCCCCTTAATGCCCTGTTAGTTCTCTAAGGCGAGTTAAGTCTGATATAGTAATATCAACCTGTAAGCACTTTATAAAAGAAGCTCTCTAGTCCTCCTTAGGTTGGTCTACGATCAGCTGGGAAGGTGCGGTATTTTCTTTTGGAGTCGTGTCGTCCAGATGACAAGTGTTGTCTGTGCGGGATGATTTTGAGCGTAAGCTCACTGAAGAAGGGGACTTCTACGTGGAGAGAGTCATGCTCAGATATTGGGTGGAATCTCTCGTACGATATGTCCGGTGGTATGAGGAAGCCTGTTGTGACTTCTTAGACACCCTTTGGAACAACTATTAGATCCACCTGCGGTTTGTCTACGTCCTGATCGGAAAGACCAGTTAAGTAAGTTTAACAAATATGGTCTGATGTTCAGATGTTCTGACTTAATCCGTCAGCGTCGCTGTCCGCTACCTTTAATGGGCAGCGCTGTGCGATTGAATGTTGAAGTAGTGCAATGCAATCTCGTCTTTGGTTAAGGGCCAACTCTTGGTTGGAGTTGGTTTAACGGACCGAAGAGTGCCACTACTCTAAGTTTCATTATGTAAATACCGAAAAGAACTTGTCGTGGGAGCAGCCAAAAGAGACATTCATTTTCTAATTACTTAGAACAACAAAGAAAGAAATATCGTAAGTAATTATAATTAGGTCGTACCTTATTCTATTCCCCCTATCTTTAGTCAGGAATAGCGGTCCGGTAAGATGAACATCCCAAATGCAGTATTCCCAGTCTGTTTTCTCTGTTAACGTCCCTTGGTTGTTGAACAACAACCCTTGGACCCTATTCATATAAATAAATGAGAGGAGAATACAAATCGTGCTAAAGGAACGAGCATGTTGCCCCTTTTTGATAGGTTACATCAGGAAAACCCGAACTACGACTCCCTCTGACTAGTGCATTACAACAAGAAGAACTGCAAGGCCAAGGCAATCACTTGATATGCCACCAACCACCCTACTACTCGAAAGCCGAGCTCTTTGGCTTACTTTAGAGAAGAATGCGAAGGGGCGGAGTCTCAACTACCACACAACTACTATACCACTAGCACTCCACGAGTGGATTAGTTTTGTGACTAGACTGAGCCTCTCTTTGATATCATTCGAGGTGAGGATTTGGCTTTAGATTGATTTATTGAGAAATATAGTTGAGTTGTATTTGAGAATGAAACTTCCTTTTTCCAGTTCTATACTATTTGCTACTATTGGAATTTCCCATTGCTGTAGTAGTACGCTCTGGCTAGTGTCAAAATGTCTGATTGTCAATGAGCGAGTAATTGTTTGACTATGATTCCTACTTCATATGTGGGCTTACCGGGCTAAGCTAATCATTGGATACTCCCTTCGATCTAAGCAACCTTTCGTTAGCGGGAAATCGACACACATTGATATAGGATGTTGTGCGTATCCCGGGACGATGCCCATCTGTATCATCCTTCCTTTGTTTGACCAACTGTGTAATCTCAACATAGGTGTCACCTGCCATTGCTGGATCAGCGATTTCGGCTTTCCTTGTGGTTCCCATTAAATATGTGTGAATTTTTCTGTTGACCCCACAAAAATAAAGCTTTTCGTGCGTGCCATCTCTCAGGAAGTTCTTTCTTTCTCTCGATACGCAGAGGGGAGGCCCTGTCTTAGGCAGTATATCTGTATATCACTATATTACCAGGACACATCCAATTGAAACTGTAATCACAACTTATTCTGAAGGAGCTCCAAAACACAAAGACTTTACTTCAGAGCGGGGAATCTTCCTACAAGTAAGCACCAACTCAAATGTGTTCAAACAAAAATGGCTATACCTCTGCCTAGAAAAAACAGGAGTTTCAGGCACCTGAAGTCGAGACATTGGATGTTGTCAATCGGCCTTAAAATGCTAATAAACACACCCTTTGACTTAGTTTTCGCTCTTCTCTGTCTCTAGTAGACTAAGCCTGATCCGCTGCCTTCTTAAGCCGAAAGAAAGCAGGGCAGCAAAGAAAGTTTCTACCCCAGAAAGGGGTTCAAAAAGTAAAAGCTCCAGCGGAACAATCGTTAAGAGAAGGTCGGACCATCTCAAGGCCACGACCTATCATCAAGCGAGCGGCATGAAAAAGCCTTAACCCCGGTGAGGAGGAGAGGTAGAATAGGTGAAATTTCCTCAAGCCCGCGTCGAGACGTGAAATTGACTTTTTTCTATGGCTATGGTGGCATATCTATTAACCTATAACAAGTGATCAAATGCCTTTTTACGCTTGGCCGTAGATGATCACTTTATTACCTAACCTTACTTTATCTACCCCCTTGCTAACCTCACTCCTTCACTTAAAGTGTTCCACATTGTATCGTTAGCCCTGCCTTTATTCGGTGGAGGTCAGATTGATAGATTTGGAAGCAAGTGAAAGAACTAGTTGCATAGATATAGATATGGAGAAAGTCGTTTCTCTTCAAAGGGAGGTGATATGAGGGTTTTGAGATCGGTTCTGACGTCGAACAGGTTACCCGCTTTAATAAAGCCACACTGGGCCCTCGGCTTCTGATCCAATCTCCTTCTTTAAAAGAAAAGAAATAGGCAATTCACTATAGATAGATCGAGGTTTTTTTTTCCATTGCCTCAAAGACAAGACGCCGTCCGATCGCCAAATACCAGAATTCTTTTTCTATGCAAGTAGTTCTTTCGATATGAGTTCCCTGGCGGTCTCACGCTTGTAGCTTAGGAAGAAGAACTACCTACCGAGGGCTTTACTTACACAAGGCCAGATATGAGTAGTCGTTGGAATTCTTTATTGTTTCTCCTCCGACTCATTGCATTGCTTTATCTGGCTGGAATGGCAGGGAGCCGGGGATGCCAGTTTTATCATTCGCTTCAACATAAGAGATTACAGCTTTTTCTGGCTAAGGCAGACAAACGGGCTTTACATAGTTAACTTCCGGGATGACCTATGTTTGTTTGGAAGCAAAAGTCTCTATTATTCGACCAAAAGAAGGCATTCTCCTTTCTCAGCGTACGAAGACTGAAAGCACATGGCACAGCATCTTTCTTCTCGGCGGATTGGAGAAGTGAAATATTGTATTAAATAAATGATCATCAACTAGCTAAAAGGTAGGAACGGCATCGGTCTTTCTCCCCAAATGGTACACAAGTGAGTTCTATTCTCATTCTACCTATTGTGCTTAAACTATTTTCGTCAATCCATACGGTACGCTCCTCCGTATCGCCTATTGTTCCTCATAAGTGGTTTGAGCGGCCGACAGAAGAGAAGGCTTTTTGCTGGCTTTATAGTTCCTTTCGCTAGACCCCTAAAAAAAGGGCTGGCTTTTCGCTCGGTTGATTACTGAAGACTTGTCTCGGTAAGTCTGTTCTAGCTTTCCACCGGAGACCTTTGGTTTGGGTATACGGCTCTCGATCGAATGCGACAGCACCTATCCCTGCTTTCTTCGGTGCCTCTGACTCTCGTGGGTTCCTACTTGATTAGTCAGAACTTCTCTGTCTCAACTCGTGGACCTATCTATCCTCTTCTTTTTAAGAGATAGGGGCTACATTAGCTATTCCCGTCGCTTGCTTTTGTGTAAATATAATAAATGTCAAAGCTTGAAAACTAAACTTGTCCTAGTTTGCTACGTAAGGCACCTAAGCTTGATAACATATCTCGCAACAAAGAGGTCGATCAAGTAATCAAGTATAAGTATATTATAGCTTAAGTTTGATAACTGTCCTTTATACAATACATCTATAATTGGATTTTTCACAGGCGGCACTCCCTGGATTGGATCTCAAACCGCTGGGAAAGAAGCCGAGTCTGTAGCCTTAAATGAAACCATGTCTTTCGAAATGGTAAACATTTCTCATGTT
>JAREIK010004466.1:0-22532 GCA_029783825.1 Sapria himalayana
CATTTCCGATTGTTGACTGGAGCATTAAGAACTCCTCAATCGTGACCCTTGGGTCAATCGCGGTACAGTAGTACCAACGACAGTACGTCCAAGTCCCGAACCCGGGTGGTCCCTCAATGATTCCTTCATGGACGCGACTTCAAATAGATCGTCGGGTATCAATGTCAGCCCCCGGGCTTTCATCTCTCGCCTCAAGAAGGTCAATAATGACACCTCTAAGAGTTGGGTTAAGAGGAGACCCCCGTCCAAGCCATAGCTCAACGGGAGCCTTGCTTAGTGTATAGCCAGTTCGAAGTGACGGTGGTCAAAAGTCGCTAATTGGCGAAAGCCGGCTCCACCGCGCTAAGGTTGTTAACCTGTTGCAAGGTAAGTCATTTGGACACATCAGTCCGGAATGAATTTGTTAGATGGAGGATGGATATCGGACTTAAGTCCTTACTCAATCCCCGACTCTAAACCTTTTAGCGAACTCCGCTGAGCCGGTGGTGAGATCAGGATTTATGATAATTGTTCGAAACCCCTAATCGACCAAGCGCTGTCTCATACACTCTGGCTACTTCCTGATCGGTAATTAGTACATCATCACCGAGTACTGCATACCTGTCAAAAAGCTGACCTGGTCTGCTCTGCACACCACCAAATTCAAATATGGTGAGTAAGTGTAAACAAAGGCCAAGAGGAGTAATATCCTAGCGGCTGTCCGCCCCTAAAATAGACTGGAGAGTCCTTCTTCTTTACGAATGGGACCTCAAGAAATGAAAGGCTAGTGCTGAATTAACAACACTAGAAGCGAACGGCTGACCAAAACAAACCTGAAACACTTCGAAGAGAAATAATACTGGCCAAGGCAGATTTCAAATCGAAAGAGTAACAGGTTTTATTGCCAACTAGTCGATCAAGAGGTTTGTGCTGATGGAGGGTTCCATCCATGGGAATCCTCCTAAGCACTTGCATTAGCCAGTCATGGACGGCTTCAGCAGCTCGCTATGAAGCTTCTCTATCTGAGGGCTTGTGTTCTAGCTGTCGAGTCAAGATGAGTCTCCTCTACGCGGGTATTAAGATATGGGTTTTTGTGAGCCGCGCTTCGTTGGGAGTTTGTGTCCCATGGATGGATCAGTCAGTATGGCGCTAATCTTAATCTTACTACTTTCTCTCGCAATTCATGATAAATTCTACGATGTGTTGCGGGCTGACTATAGTACTCGGAAGCCTCTAGATGTTGACCCGCCCCCCTCTCTCTTCGGCAAAGCAGCTTCACTCCTTCTCTCTAGCGAGAGGGCTTAAGGTGATTTCCTCATGAAATAGCTGTAAGGGCGAATCCATATCTCTTGGGCGTGGCTTACCATAAGTGACTCAAGCCGAAAGTTCTTCCAGTTCTGTTGGACTCGTCAAGTAACTCATGACGTACTTCTTTCAGAATCAAATGATCTTTCATTCATAGGATTTTCCCGATGTCCAGGATTGCTCTACGAGCCTATCTCGTATCTATTCACTTGCTGCTTGATTATAAGTCAAGATATAGCTCGACTGAGACTATCCGGGCCCGAGAACCTGAATGGTTGGAAACCTGTGCCTAGCCTTTCTGAAGCAAAGGTCACTCTTCTAGTCAATATGGTTTGTCTGCTTTCTTTCCGGGTCTAGGAATCGAGTTAGCTCTAAGATGTTCCAATCCTCTTACTGTTAGGAATCGATCTAGATAGATGGGACATGAATAAGAGAAGGGCGAGATTGGAGAAAGAACAGGGGCGATTGCAAAAGGCGTGACTGACTGAAGGAATGGAGGGAAGCCATAACGGCCAAGGACTTAGAGACTACGGTAAAAAAGAGTGAGGGCACTCAATCAGTCTATTGGGCCCATAGGTGTTCTAGACTCTTCCTAGTGCTAATCTAATGTAAGAAGGTAATCTGTGCAATCAGCTAATCGAGCAAGTAATCCACATAGATGCATTCCTGCCTCAGTTATCCCCTGGCATTGGCATTAAAGGAGAAGGATTTGCTGCTTGATTATAAACCTGCCCCCTTCTTCACCGCTCCGTGGGGCAGTGAATTCAGACTCCCTTGAAGAAAGGGGGCTCACCCTATTGCCAAGCTAAAACGCTAAGCCCCCGTATGCTAAGATGCTTTGACCAGTCATTCCGAATCTTCTGGTAAAAAGAGGGGGGATATGAAAAGCAATCCACCCAGGAAAGCGTCAAGCCAGATGCGGAGAGCAAACAAAGGCGACAAAGCTATGTTGGACGGATGAAAAGCTGCAAGAAAACGGGTGGCTACCTGCAGCGGTCCCACTGCACGGGAGGATCAGGGGCAAATAGAGATGGACAGCTCGAAGAAAGCGCCACATGCGGAACTGTCTAGATAGAATTCCGGCCCGGGTCCGGGAAGGACAAAATACTCCCTGCAAGAGGTACATTCCTTATTTATACGAACATAGAGAGTGGTCTTAATGAAAGGCTTCCCTCGGTACAGCAAGGCTATATGCTTCACACATGCAAGTCGAACGGGGTCGTTTCATGGAAAAAGGTTGGGTTCGATTCCCAACATCTGAACAAGGAGTCGGAACTAGGCCCCTAGGAGCTGTAGCTGCAAATGAGTCAAGTTCCCCAGGACCTGTAAATGACTTGCCACCTTCAAAGCCTTAGCCAAATCCGGTGCAAAAAAAAGAGCGTATATTGCTCACACTGCTTATTCAACAGCTGATAGGCTTACCTCTTTCACTCCTTCAAGGCCTCTTTCAAGCCAATAAGACTCTGATCCTTGTCCTTCCCCTGCTTTGTTCCCTTCCGCGCTTGCCTTAGCCTTCGCCTTCGTCTTCATCCCCTTCCCTTACGGGGCTCATGGCACTGCATCGTCAAAGCTTCTACGAAAAGATCTGCAGCGGCAACTTCGATTCCATCAACACAGCAACAGGAAATCAAGAAAGTAAAGAAGGCGACCAGCGGGAGTTCAGTTGGAAGCCTAAGCTAAGAAGGTACGAACGAAGCGACGGGCCCCTGGGTAGGGGTTCGGCTTTCTTGTGGTAGTAATTGCGAACATCTATCCTTCCTTTTTTATGAGCGTGCACAGTTTGCTTGCATGCCGCCTTAGGCACTCTATCTTTAGGAATTTCACGCTGGCCTACGTAACCGTATAGCAGCTTTTAGTGTAGAAGCAAAAAGTACGGTGGGGGTTGGTTGAAGATGATGTTACACGGCGTTCAGAACCAGCCTTGAAGGGACGAAGAAGTAAGGAAATGATACGACTTTTTCTTGAACTCTATCATAAACAGATCTTCCCCGGAACACCAATCACGAGTTTTTCTTCATTCCTCTCGTATATCGTCGTCACGCCCTTAATGCTAGGTTTTTCAAAAGACTTTTCATGTCATTCCCATTTAGGTCTTATTCGGATCTCTCCGTTGTTTCCTTTTCCTACCGCACCTTTTCTTCGAAATGATCAAGAAGATGGTACACTCGAATTGTATTATTTAAGTGCTTCTTGCTTGCCAAAGATCCTACTTCTACAATTGGTAGGTCACCGGGTTCTTCAAATAAGTTGTGTTTTCCGTGGTTTTCCCATGTTACAACTTCCGTACCAATTCGGTCGATCCGGAATTGATTGGTTAAACATTACATTAGGGAGCCTGGTCTTGACTCTTCTGTGTGGTATTCATTCTCGTTCGGCTCTTGGAATCACATCAGCAGTGGTTGGAACAGCTCGCAAAATCCAACCACTTCACCTACTTTATTGCCCCCAACCCTTTCTTGTACCTCTATTGAAACAGAATGGTTTCATGTTCCTTCATCGATTGGTTATTCCTCTCCGTTCGTCTCTCTTTTTCCCATTTTGGTCTCGATTAGGTTTACAAGATTGAATGGCCATTTCTCATCTGAAACCCTCGCTTCGAATGGTTTTCCATTCTATCATGTACAACAACCTTAGTGCTTAATGGTCAGCCAGTTCCGGCATCAAAGGATGCGCCGTTGTTCCTTTTCCTCTTCAATTAAGCTACACAGCTTGGGTCTAACGCGAGCGGGAGCTAGAGAGAGCGGATAGCCTCAAATTTATGCCTTCCATTATGTTGGAGTACGAGCTAATACATTTGCAGTTCCTTTCGATGGGGATTGAGTTGGAGTCCCTGTCTCCTCACAGTAGTCCCGGTATCAATAGGTGAAGTCCCCGTATCGCTATTCCGCTTTCCACCAGTCTTCATACCAGTCCCTGGTTCATACTTATAGTAGTCTCTGGGATAGCTTATTCTCTTCTCGGGTAAGCGAGTAGGCAAGACAGTGTCAGATAGATTGATAATATAGAGCATATGTACAGCTGAGTATGTTCCAGCCATTGGGATCGATGCAGTTGGAGTGGTCCTTTGATATAGGGTTAGTAGCAGTCCCCAATCCAGCTTGATCTTTTTCCTGTGAGTTACCGGCCAGGAGGTGTAGGAGTCGTTTCGAGGGCCTTGATTGCTATTGCCATTGTACCAGGAATATACAATTACAAGAAGGGGTTTTGACACTAGGGAATTGGATGTTTTCCCTTGTTCTTTTGATTAGGCTTCCCTTTTGTTAGCCAGTGACATTCCTGCTCCTCTTTGCGAGCTAGTTCCATTGTGAGTTTCGATCGCATTTTGTCATCCGTTTAGAGTTCCCTTGTAGCCTGTGTAACAGGATGGGTTGGATTCATTCACTGTATGTGTATGTCCTAATGAGGCTGTGACGAGGAGTGGAAGTATGAGCTCGTCTGTGTACCCGGAGAAAGGATCAGATCGAATGAGCTCTAGCTTCGAGGAGCGTAGCCTGTGTGAGGGGAGGTCGTGGCGATATAAGATCAGGAAGAGCGGGATCTCAAGAAAAAGGGATTATGCCCTATCTTCCTCGCACCATGAAGACGCTCTTCCTATCATCCACGCTATTAGTAGTCTATGGAGGCAAATCCTTAGGAGCGCAACAACACTAACCGATCCGATTTTCCATCTGCTTATTAACAGCAAAGGATCCATTATTCCATTGGGGCAACAACTATTTTCGCCGGGGATTTTCATTAACTCTTAATAAGGGCAAGGCAGAGTATCAAGTTATGTTATTTAGCCTGTCATAAGATAGGGTGGTCGTAGAGAACGGAGTGGCAGGAACGCTTGACTTCAAAAGGTTTTATGTACTCTCTTGTCCCGTACTCCACGCTACTATACTTAATTAGGGGACTAGCCTAGCTTTTAAAGGGGAAGCTCCTAACCTGTCAGTAGGAGCACGTTATACGCATCGTATGTTCCCCCCTCACCCCGCAACTTCAATCCCTTTACACTTTACACAAGTACTATCATTAAGGGCAGGAGATGTGCTAGCGGGCAGGGAACTCATTCAAAAAGAAAAGAAAGAAATGAGCGGATTGACTTAGCTACGGCTCCCGAAGCCCCGGACCTAACGATTTGATTGCTTGTGCCGATTGACGAGTTGGAAGGACTGATTGGCAGATAGAATAGAGGAAAGAAGAACTACAATGGATAGGAATGGAATGAATTCAAAGCCGGTCCCAATTCTTTGTGGACGGATGGCCCCGTTGACCGGGAAACCGGACAGGGCAAGCAAGGAGATAATACTATAGGACGGAAACCACAGCGGTAAACAAGGACCGGATGGGCACCACATACCTGGAATGGTAGACAGGGAAAGGAAGGTACGCTCTAAAGTAAATGATGTAAGCGGATGCCAATGATAAAGACAAGGACAAATGCCCAGAAGGATGGCATTAAGGAAACAAGCGACGGGATGCGATGCCACTAAACAAGCAAACTAAGCTCAGCTCTTTTTCTTGCTCCTCCATAGTGGTTTCTTGGAATGCCTCTTTGTCACAACACAAAAATAGAGGCCTACGAGAGAAGCCTATATCTGCCGACCCTTATAGTGCCTTGCCTACTGTCTTTGAAGAATGCTTCATTCCAAGGCGTAAAAGCTTATTAGAGCATTGCGCTCAAGTCGATGAAATCCTTGTAAATCAGATGGCTTTCACAGGCTTTTCTACAAAAGAAAAATACTACTCGCTACTAACTGAAGGCGTGACGCTCGTGGCTTCTGAGAGGAGGAAGTGAAAGACGGTGGAGGGACACTACACTGACTCGCTTTTCCTAAATGTTTTGTCTTCGCCTAAATCCGCCTTTTTTCCCAAAAACTCAAATCGCGTATCCCTGCCCTTATTTACTTACAAAAGCTGGGATCTTAGACCCCCACAGACTTTTCAAAAAAGCACTGCTCTACCTAACCAACAACGACTACCCTCAACTAAGTCCAGAAAGGGATGCGTTTCCCTTGTCGGGCCACCTAAATGACCTGACGCACTTTGGCTTAATAGGGAGTGAGGCCCCTCCCCTCAATAGTAAGTTGAGTTGCTGCCGGCCGTAGGAGGACTAAGGGCCGTCTGTACTACACAGCCGAAAGATAAGATGCGCTACTAATGTGGCTCAACACCCAACACGCCAATACTCGCAACTGGTCGCACTAAGGAACAAGGACTACTTTGCTTAAGGCTAGAAAAAGCTGACTAGAGTAGGGGCGCTCACCTTCTTTGTCCAGGCCGAACTTCATTCCAGAAGAGGATACCTCGAGCGATACAGAGATCTTTGCTGCCGGCCGGTTCCGCCGCTCATTTTGTCCCCGCTATCTATCTTAGTATTTAGTATTAGTATTCAATTATGGAAGGGATTCGATCCAGTGGCGGTCCCCCCTTCTTTCTCAAAGTCAGTTTCTCGCTTGTTGGATTCCAAACCTCGCACGTATATGGATCAGTCTCCTATCCTTGGCCGCTGTTTACCTCTCTCCTGTTCAGCCACAGAGCAGTTCGCAGCTGGATCTTTATCAGGTATGGATTGTCTCTGCTTCAGTCTCTTCTCGTCTCCTTCTTCATTCAGCGACTGGGTACACACTTCGCCATGAAAGAAAGATCTTGGTTATCTTCATTTCATTTCTTTCTTGGGAATCGAAGCCCTCTTATTTACAAGGATTTCATCTACTTCTCTAGTCTTGACTCAGACTAAATACACCTTTTTATGGATCTGCTTACTCGCACTCATATGCAAGACTCCAAGCCATGTCCCACACCCTTGCGTCTGGCTCAAAGCTCTCTGCATACGATGCCTCTCTCTGATGCAACAGAATAAAGTAGCATTGTTGGCGCCCTTCAGTACCGTCACTCTCACCAGAACCTGACATCTGCTATGCTGTCAATCAAGTTTGTCAGTTCATGTCTAAAGTGTGTTTCGTAAGGTGCCTGGCTAGTACGGACCCAGTAGTGGCAAGCAATAAAGCTAGTCTGAAAGACATCAGGGGTTTGCTGCGTAGGTGTCAAAGGGTTTTTGGTACGGATATTAATCCGGTATTTCATATAAAGAGTTAGTGATCTCCCGCTTCCAGCTTTCATATTTTGAGCCTTCTTAGTCATTGACGTTTCCGGCCGTGGTTAGGGGCTGGCTACCGTAGAGTAGATGAAGTATGGATTGAGAGAGAGTGCCCCCTAGTATTTGAAAGCATCTTCTTTGCCAACTACTTTACCATAACAGTAGTTAATTAGTGATCTACTAACCCTTAGGCACGACGGCAAGTTTGAAATCTCAGGTCAACCTTGGTTTGTGAGGTTTGTTTTCCTTTGTTTGACGATACGGGGCTATATGATACAGGGCCTGGTTGATGGAGGCCCTCAAAACGAACGATAATTTGTTTATTAGGGTCGTTCTTTAGTACCTGCTTACTTACGAGGTAAGGGAGGGAAAATGAAAGGTCAGTGCCTTGCCAATTGGTTCACGAGCGACTGTTATAGATACCGATCTGAAATGAAAGTCTCCGTTATAGATGCAGTTCCATCAGTGCAGTCGTAAAGATCGGATTTCGAAAGCCCAAGGCAAAAAGGTGCGGGCATCAGGGCCTCTGCTTTTGCGGAAGAAGCGTTCATCATCAGTGAGGCTGGGCTACGAGTCAATACAATAACTGATCTATCTTCCCTTCCGGGGTGTGCTATGAGTAGTTTGTTCTTCCCTTCGACTTCTAAAGTCAGGTGAGCTCGCTCCGACTGTAAAGGCTGCTTAAGCAGCTCAACCATAGTCAGAGGAATAAGATGTTGAAAAGATGTTCCCGATCGACCATGGGCGAAGTAGTCAGTATATCTTATTCTATTCCATAACTACCATCTGTACTAATTCCCATCTCATTTCCCAGGCGTTTTTCTGCCAGCACACGATGGCATGGGACGGAGGAAATCGATACATACCTTTCCCTCTCCCCCAGCCCTTGGAACATCATACTACCCCAGGTGGAGAAGGAAGAACCGACATCGAGGTGCCAAATATATTTGATATCGTTAGTTGTTGTTTCTGAAATCAAAGAGCTTCAATCAGGCAGGTCAAAGCCCCGTGTACTAATAATGTGCTTTTTCGTGTAGTTCTTAGCTACTACTGGATAGCTGCCAGTTTGGCGCAGCATTATTCCAAGAAGCAACATCAATCATCCTCATACCGAGTAGAGCGAGTAGTTGAGTCCGCATTTCAATACGAATCGGCATCGGCCAAGAGCTCCTATTTTTATTCCTAGCAAACAGATCTAACAGTTTCTATCAAACCAACCGATTTTTCTGTTTAAAAAAGAAAGGGATTTCCTTATTTCGATTTAATGAGTAGAATTGGTACATGCTTCTCAGAAGAAATGGAAAAATGGAAATGTTCTTTTCAAAGGGAACTACTGAATGATACTTTGGTGCTCCTACCCAAGATTATCGTATCAAAATCTTGATAATGAAAAAAGAAGAATAAGAAAATACCGTACCGGTGACAGCTACTATTCCGGCATAGGATTCTTAGGCAGTAGATTGATTCGGAAAGGGAGGGCCGCACCCGACTACCCGAACTTTCTTCTTTCATCCGCTTTAATCAATCGGTTCACTTAAAGCGCGGGATGGTTGGCCAGGTCGATGGATTCTTTTCGGGTTTCGAGAAGGACAAGAAACCTCGATTCCGTTCAAGTTTCGGCATTCATTGAGAAGGAAGGCGCTTTGTTGTCGATCGCCAGATGTTTTGCTTTCGAATTTGATTGAGATGCGGTGAATGGTCGACTGCTTGGTTCCCTTGTTCGGGGAATAGCGAATAGCCATCACTGAAAGGAGTAATGGAATAATTTAACCAGTGACTGACAGGGAAGACCTAATTTCGTATATAACAAATAAAGGAATAAATAAAGTCCTTTTTGCCCGCATTCCTTCATCTTAGTGGCGGTGCCGCGCCATTTCCTATTGCTTGCTCCATTATTCCCTCACTGGCACATGCTCCGGGCTCCTGCTTTGCCTCTCACCCATCAACAAATGAATGTGTTGCGACTTACTTAATGAACGTAATGTAATGAACGAATCTTTTCGATCGAAGCAGGAGCATCTTCTATGTATGAATATGTAAACCACACCCTTGAATTAATATTCAAATCGGCTAAAAACTCTATCCCCCGGGTCCCACAAATGGGTTCCCACTTCATCGCGGCAGCTAGCAGGGCAGGCATTGCTTGGTTCCCGAATGGGTCTGCTTCCTGCGAGTGTGCCCCCCATAAGCTTAGTTGGACGAGCCTGACGTGATAGGGGCGAATTCGTGCATTGTTTCATAAAACCACTTAACAATTCAACATTTCCACCCCACTGCTAATGTAGATTACTGAAAGGCGGGGTACCCAGGACTATTCGAATCTCTCCAGGTTGAGCAACTAGGTGAACAATCAATCTTGGTCACAGTCATTCTTTACTTTGATTATCTAGACAATGTCACCATTTCCCATGGATTGGGATAACTGCTTCATCCCGCGAGATTGGTCCATCTAAATGGGGGTGCGGGTCAAATCCGCATCTTTGCGCTCGCTAACCCTTTACTTCAAGGGATGGTGCGTCCGATACAAGATTGGTTAATGACGATTCTTTCACTGATTCAAAGTTCCGTCACTTCTCACACTGATTAGAATTATGTCCCTCTCGTGCTTGCCGCCTTTCACCGCGGTTGGCTGACTCCTTCCAGTCTTCTCTTCTAAGGCTCTGGCTCCTTTAGTTTCCTCTGAATAAAGAAAGAAGGTCAGGCAAATCAGCCATTAAAGAAAGAGCCATCGGTAAATCGGGCAGTTCAGTAGTCTCTGAGAATAGAACGGGCCATCATCATTGTCTTGGCATCCCTGTGGAACGGAATCGGACTAGAGAAGCTGCTGCTGGTTCCGGTGATGGAGCCATAAAGTTCAGATGGAATTTCTCACAAGGCAGTCGGTTTTTTGCCATCTTTCAACTCATTCGACATCCTTTTCCTTCGATGTGTTCCCATCCTTAAAGAAGAGGAAGAGACCTTAATTAGGAGATTATTCCTACCCTCCTTTTGTTGTTTTCAGATACCAGTTCAATAATCAGAGAAAAGAATAGGAAAGGCAAGGACGCTGAAGCATAGGCAAAGCAAGCTCAGTCAGATTCAATTGACCGAGCCATTAGGGAGTGGCGAGAGAGGACTTCTGACTCCTAAAGAGGGACGATCCTGGGTTTTAGTGGTGACGGGCTTGCTTAGGGGTGGGATGAAATCAAGAAGGTGGACCTCCCTCCCTGGCAGTCGCAGATAGGCTGATCTGGACTCCCGATATACTCACCCAAACGAGGGGCGACTTGTCCGTCCTCTTGTTAGGTAGGCACAGAGACGACCCCAGCTCTTGGGCAATCTCCTTCACATTGGACCCCCCATCGAATTCAGGAAAGATAGAACGAATGATTTTCGCAGCGTTGTGCTTGGAAGCGCTCTCGTTTGTTAGCAAGAATACGCTGCACGAATCCGCTGTGACTGTTAGAGAATCTGCTGCTCGAGTGAAGTAGGAGCGTAGCTTTGAAGACAGAAGCAATAGCCTGATTAGTAACTTATTATGGATCAGGTTTGGGTATAAGACATGTTGGATCCACAAAGGTAGCGAAGTGACTTCCGGGGGAAGGCAGGCAGGAGAAATCCCACCTTGCTTTTTTCCTAGAAAATGGATCTCTCTTTTGTCGATCCCATTTACTTTCCATCATTCCAGTAAGTAAGTGAATCGTTGGTATGCCATATTCTGAATAGCAAGCACAGAAGCAGGAAAGCTAGCCCCTCAGAAAGTCGTGTTAAACATTTCTATAGGAGAGGTCGTAGAAGACCGTGCTTAAAGGTCTACAGAGTCGGGTTAAATCCCATAAATAAGCCTACCGGAGGCTGAGGATGAGCATGAACAGAAGCCCGAAGCCAAAGGAGACCAAAGCCCAAGGAAGAGAAAGGGGGTAGGGCCATTACCGAGATAGGCTAAGAAGCGGTAGATCGCGAGAGGAGGCGCCTTTTATTTCAGTCTTCTTTACGTCTGCGTTTAAAAAAAAAAAAGATTTGAAGTTCGGCGAGCAATGCTTTTGGATTTATTGATCTGCTTTCGGGTAGACTAGTCAAAGTCGCAGAGAAACTCATACCTTGCCTTAAGCCTATAGTATAGAAGGTAGGCCTAGCCTAGCCTTTAAGGCGAATAAGTCTTTCTGTGCTCTTACGGTAGCCAGTAAAGCGTGACGTAAGGAGCGAGGGCAGGTTTAATAGCATTACAGCCAGTAGAGCAGACAGGTTTGAGAAAGGTCATTGAAAGTCCCATTTTCCCATTCTATTCGATAGACACAATCTCTAAGACTATTAGTTATACCTAACAGGTCTTTCCCTTAAGCCTTATCTGTACCGGAAAGCGAGCCTCTCAACAAATAAAAGAAAACAGGGAAGAACGGTTTGGGTAGTGCAGTAAGTCAACGGTGAAACTTGAGTCAAAGCCAGTCGGGCATCTAGTCCAGGGACAGGAGAAGGGCAGCACTAGTCGTTTGTGTCTTGGTGTCGTAAAGTCCTGTTGTTTGTTACAGGGGATCCAACTCAAGACAGGGAAGTTACTTACCGGATTCTGGACTCCCTACTCTGTCTGGTTTTGGGGGTCGGCAATAGCTAAGCATTGTGGCCATCACAGTTCAACGTATGCCTAAAATCTATGGCGTACAACCTAAAGGCTTCTTAGCCGGAAAAGAAAGTGCGGTTCTTTAGTCCAATCTTAGAAAAAGAGCAAGGAGGATATGTAGCACTGCTGGATATACCATGGCTCCAACCAGGGTGGTTCATGACTGGGCTAAAAATTCTCAAGCAGGGAAAGGCGGGATAAGGGAAGGCCTTAATTAAGAGAGCGGGGGTAGGCCGAAAGAAAGTAATTCTTGCTCCAAGGGACGGGACGGGGAATTGAGCTAGCCGTGCCTTCGAACCCGTTGGGAGCAAAATCCTGGCCCAGCGTGCTGTGCTAATTGAATCGTGTACCGTGAGTGAGTGAGCTTAAGGCATTGGCCCTTCCCGGAATCTTCTTGCTATGCGTCCCGCCAAAAAGTGGTAAGAAAGCCAAAGGGCGCCCTTAAAGCGAAAACTTACAAAAAAAGGGAGGCTCTCTTTCCCGGGTTCTTGCTTCTTTCTTGCCAGCTCACCTCGACATTCACGGTTTCCCCCTAACCCGAGTGAAGGTCACTACTTTCTTTCGCCCTGGTTACTCTTCCTAATAAAGAGCGAACTCGATACAAAACCTTAATCTTATTGAAGATAGTGGAAAGCGAATGCACCGCGCTTCTACTCACATGTCGGAACATATAAGTTTAACACAAGCTAAGACAAAAACTGAAGGGCAGACGCTTGAACACAAAAAAGATACATTAGCACGCCTTTGTCCTCGGTACCAGCGAAGTTTCAGTACTAGAATGCAAGACAAACCCTTTTCATGTAAGGTTGATCCCCTATTACTCCCTTCCTTGGCTACTTAACCCGGAAACACCCTTTAACGTAAGAGCTCTTGAAGGGGACTGCATCTCGATCCGCAACTGCTACTAAAATTCCTTCTGCTGCTGGCGGTGCTGGTAGCCTTGATCCACTTTTAAGGGGGAAAGAATGGCGGGATAATCCATAAGATCTGGTTTAAAATGAGGAAAGGCCCCAGTTTGTCTAGGGAAAGTCATACCGAGCGAACCGAGATCCAAGACCTAGCTAATAAGACGAGATCAGACAATTATTATTTTATTCGATCCTTGTCTGATTCAATTCACCTATCAGGCATTGAAAGGCACAAGACAATCAGCCCTTTATCCGATCGGCTTCTCCCACCCAACAAACGGGCGCAACCTTTCTGAGAGGAAAACAACCGAATGGATGCTCTTTGCTTCGGTCAGCTGGTTAGCTCTTTCCCGCTTGGAAAGCCAGAAGCAAGGTGCGTAGCGAAAGAGGGGAACCAAGGCGATGGTGCTTATAAAAGCACATTTGAAGCCAGAAACCAAGGTGCGTAGCGAAAGGGAAAGAAAAGCCAAGAAGGCCAGGAGAGAGTGTCACCGACTATCTCTACAGAGAGAGCGCAAGAACCGATTCTTTATACGGTAAATGGTGAAACCCCACTGTCGAGCCGTAGAAGCCAATTCGGTGAAAGAATGCAGGCAGCCTTAAGGGGATTCACGAGAGAACCTACCCTGGCCTCCTTCACCTTCGAAAGAAAGGCACGCTACCCTACCCACGGACCGACAGATAGGACGGCACCAGAAGCTACCTCTCTTTTCTTTATACGGCACGAAATAGCTATTGGATGGGAAAGCAGTATACGAAGGACTAGTACCCAAGCATCAGGAGATGTGAGAGCCCTACCGTTGTATCCCGCGCTTTCATTCTACGCTAAATCTCGATACCTTCCCTCGTCTTCAGAGATGGGACGGACCGGACTCCACCCATAAATAAACCTTAGTCGTTCAAACGTACCTTTATGCCCACACCCCTACCCAAATAGTCAGAAAATCATTCTTTCTTTGCCCTTCCTTTCATGGAAATTCCATTGTCTTTTGTCTTCTACCTGGTAAACGATATAAAAAGCCTGTCTTTGTAAACCGTAGCTTTAAGCCCATGTTTTTTTCCTGCCGTTTTTGCTTCAGAAATCAGGATTCCTAGCGCGAATTGATGGATTGTTTTAACAGGACTTGAATTGAAGAGGAAGAAATGCTTGCAGTTCGAAGTTCTGATCCCGGTTTAGCTGGACTCGTATCTGTCTGATGTGAGGTGGCTAAGGTGGCTTCTTCATGGAAGTCTAGGGTTTCCGCTTAACCGGTCAGCTCGCCCGGCTTTTTTTTCCCACAAGGCTAGCCGGCCTTTTACTAAACTCAAATGGCTTTCCCAAGAGCTAACACAACTCTTTGATTTGCCTAGTAAAGCGAAACGATTACCCGAGAGCTCTCTAAATGTTAGTCGCTATCTTGATGAAGTACCGTAAAAGCGGATTCTTTATTCCTTTATGGTGAAACCAGACAATCTGGCTTGACTTGGATAGAGCGTAAGCATAAGTAAGCGGCATGAACCTTGTTGATCAGCGACAGGATATAGCTAAAGAAGACCTGCATCTGGCTTGAATTCGACTTAACTAACCCGGAAGTTTGGTTATCTGAGCTAGCCAATCTTTCTTTATATTTATAGCGCAGGCTGACCGGCAACAGAAAGAAAACAGGCCGCTATAAAAGGATATCCATAGACAGGGGTGGAAGTCGATAGAGCCGTTCCTCCGTTGGAAGAATCGGGATAGCTCGCAGAGAAGAGACGAGGATTCTTGTTCGTTCTTCTAGCATTTCAAAAGGTCTGCGTGAAAGAGTCATTCCCAAATGTGGTGAAAGGGCTGTAGAGCAGAAGCAGGGGGCAGAAAGTGTCTGAACAATCGGCCAATGTTTTCTGCTAGGTGCCAAATCTAATGTAATTAAGAGAACTCAGATCTGATCTTAGACTGAGGAAAAAGCGATTGTCTTAGAAATAGAAGTCTTTGTCAAGAATAACAATTCCCTTTTGATTACAGAGATTTCTGGTCTATAGGGTTACACTTTACTTCCGTCCTGTGTCCCTTCGGGTTTTCCGTACTCTCTCCTCTGGACTTTCTGCTTTCCTGTTTTCGGAGCTGCGAGTCAATTTGCTGTGTTCGTACAGGTTACGCGTGGATCATATAAGGTCT
Source organism: Sapria himalayana (assembly GCA_029783825.1). NCBI lineage: Eukaryota > Viridiplantae > Streptophyta > Magnoliopsida > Malpighiales > Rafflesiaceae > Sapria > Sapria himalayana. The sequence goes on from JAREIK010004466.1 coordinate 15,009, forward strand.
ACTCACGTCAAGGTCTTCCGACATCTAAAGGTTGGAAGCGCCATTCTATTCTCTTTTCATTTCATGTTTTCGCCGGTGGTTAGCATTTCCAAATTTTGATGTTGACAAGGAGCAGTATTGAATGGTAAGGGCTTTTATCATGGAGCGTGTACATCCATCAGACTGAATGAAGTTGAAATGGATCGGATTCTTTCTATGGTGACGATGCGGATTGCATGTTTGAAAGATGCTGCCTGATATCCGCATTGGTATGCTACTGCATGGTTGGATTACTCTCGCCCCTACTTTCTTTAAAGGGAAGCCCTGAGCAACCGCTCCCTCATACCAGGGATATCACTAGTGAAGCCTTACCTTCAGTTAAATATTATAAAAGCCTTCGCCCTACTAATAAAATAAAAGGCCCTATCTCGGATTCGTTGAACTTTCGCTCGAGCTTGAGTCTGTCTTCACTTGATCGGGTACTCGTCTATCGCGCTTAGAATAGAGGACCTTTGGCGTCTGGGTTTCGGTGGCAGGAGGAATATCCAATCTCCATAGTAGCCACTGCAATAGCCCTGTCCGGCAAGATAGCTTCTTCCCTTAGCTTAGCTCTTTCGAGCAATCAATCTACTTATCGCTTCAAAAGAAGTCACTTCCTGGAGCTCATTTTGGGGTGGACTACACGAGTCTTATGAAAGAGAGCTGAGGACTATATAATAGCAAGGCTTTCTGGTCGATAAGTAAACTTCCCTAGGGAAGACAGAAGAAGTTCCGATTCTTTCTACTACCATCACTTCCTGACTCAAACGAGAGTTTCAGTTCCGGAACTAGTGCCTGCTCGCTGCTTTGCCGCTTGTCGTCTCAATCTTTCTTTAGTTAAGAAGCCAGAGCAAGTGCATGTGAAGTTCGCCTAATACTCAAATGAGGTTCTCTTTCCACTTTGACTTCGACTATTGCTACTTCCTCGACTCGCATGGTGGGAAATCGATTGATGAGTCAGTTACTTGACTTGCTTGCCTTTTCGATGACATTGCGGTTTAGGCTTGCCACTAGGCCTGATTCTCCACTTTAGCCTTACCGCTCCGTGGGCAATGAAGAGAGTGAAGCTAGCCCTGAAGAGAAGAAGAGCTCCTGTGAGACCATAAAAGGACTGATATTAGGCTTTCCCGAAAGATCTTTGGGCATCAGCGGCTCGGAAAGCTATAAAGACTCAAGGAAAAGTAAAAAAACCTTCATTTTTTGGCATCTCGGGAAGGAAAGAAGTCACCACCAGACTGGAAGTCTCAATTGTGTTAGCATACATTCTCTGTTTCCTAGGAAGAGAAGGCAGCTAAGAAGAAGACTAAGGAGCCGATAAACCTTAAGCTTTACATATGCCTTTTCCGGGCAGTGAAGAATCAGGAAGGCAAATCGGTAGGGGAATAAGTTCAAACTCCGCCCACGGCGGGAATTTTGTTTAACTTCGAGGAAAAAAGCTACTAATCGTGACCTTTCTATATGTTGCCCGCGTGGCTTAGGCTTACTTTACTATATGGATTGAGAGAGGCTTCGCTCCTAGGCGCCGCTAAAGGAGCATTCTCTTTCACACCCCTATCGAGCTTTTCTATCCTCTCCTCAGGGTTGGAAGGATGCACTAGCAGATCAAAAGAAAAGTGGGAAGGAAGCCATGAAAACCTCGGTCTTTAGAGTCAAGAGCCTTTGGTTCATTTCAGTAGCCCGAACGAGAGTCGACTTATTTCAGTTCAGTCTAGCTTTTTTTTCGTGAAGCTTTGCTCGTCCCCCTTCCGTAAGGGAAATAGAATAGGGATCAACTATCGGATCTTAGTTAGAAACTAAACCTAACTTTCATTCATTTCTGTAGAGTCTGGGCTTAGAATAGAGGCTTATGCCTCGCAATCAAATCTTAGTCTTTTTGCCCCATCAAAGAACCTAAAGATGCTAATGCTAATCCACGAAAAAGAGCTCACCCTTTTTCTATTGGTTTTGGGGTTGCTACCAAGACGATGTCTTAGTCTTGCCGGACCAGTTGGTATTGCGGGAGACCGGGGAATAGAGAGAAGGCCGAGAAAGAAAATCAAAAACTTGATCCATCCTTTTGAAAGGTGTATTCCGCTCTAGTACAAGACATTTTTAAGTGGAAAGTCAAGTTGGCGAATGATAAAGGTCGACTGAAGAGAACAATTGGTCTAGACGAACCGAAGGAGGAGATAAAAAGAAAGAAACTTTCAGATTAGACTGGTAAAGACGAAGAGCGAAAGGCTCTCTTCGTATTGAAGATTGTTTCCCAGCGGCATGGGACTCATTCCTTTTCAGTTTTCCGATAAAGAAAGATATACTTTTATAAGATAAAAAAAGCTTGCTGCTTAATTACCTGGATAGCGTCATACGATGTTCAAAATCGGTAATCTAATCTAGATAAATTCCTACAGCTTGGGCTAGATTGAAGTTGAACTGAATCCAGGGATTATGAATGAAAATATGGATTCGGTGCCCCCTTATCGTCTGATTTGAGTATAGAGGAAGGACCCTTGACGATTTTTCCCGCTGGTGAAGAAGGTCTGGTCTGCTATCACTTAATATCATTACTAATAGAGGAAGACGGTTCCTTAGGACTTTTTCCTTTCTATAAGGTGTGCTTCTGCTAGAAGAATGATGTCTGGACTCAGCATTTGAATGCCACGGCCAAAGCACTTTTTCTCTAATAAATGCATCCCTTCTGGGTGAACGTATTAGCTCTAGAATTACTACGGGTATCAAGTACTAAAAGGTAACCTATTGTCCAACGCATTCGGTGACAATGTTTGCACACACAAGGGTGTGAGGATACCCGGGGAACTCCTTGTACTGGTTATGCTAGTGCGTTTGCAGTAGTGTACTGGTGTTAGGTGACTCGAGCTGGCAAGAGGATTATTCCGGGAAAAAGCAAGCGGATCCAATTCAAGAGAGCTAGCTTCGGTCTCACGTAGGTAAGGACGGACGAGTAAGGATTGCTCTATCTCTTAATCTTAATAAATAATTAATAATAAAGGGGGAGTACTTTATGATGTGCGTTCTATTTTATTTCTAGGCTTCAATTCTTGAGGACCGCCCCCGAAAAACAAAGGGAAAGGACTATTTTATTCGCTTTTTTTGGAAGCTACTTTATTTATAATTCTAAGTAAAGGCGAACAGCTCATGCTTCTTTCATTAAGAGATACTGCATATGTTTTCCGACCGAAGGTGAACTATGTAAGTACTCAAATAAAAATAGCCTGTACTATCTTTGGCCTTTATTCGATAAAGATAAAATACTAAAAAAAATCTAAGGGCTTTCGGCTAACATCTATCTACTATTAGACGTAAGATGGCGCGGCTATAAGATAGCCTAGCGAACTATCTATCATTAGAATCTATTCTCTTGTTTGGTCGAGCGGAGGTAAAAGACTGAGAAAGTTTTGATCATCAATTGTATTAAAAAAAAGACTTAGTAGGTTAGGTCACACCCCTTTTGTGATTACCGAAACCCGTCAGGACAGGTTGGTTTCCTAAGAGGATCTACTTAACTTCTCCGAGTTATTCGTAAGTTCTAAAGCAGGCCTAGGTGGTAGAGGATTTAATGCCACCACGCGTAGACTGTAGCTCTGAATCGGGATAGGCCAAGGACAAAGAAAGACCTTCCTGTCCCAAGTCGTGAGGTTTAGCATCCAAAGTCCTAGTAGACCTGAAGAGGAACAAGTCCATTTCGAAACAAAGAATGCAACCCGTAGTTTTTTAACCCCGCCCAGACAAAAGAAGAGGAGTCACAAAAGTCCTCCTGTGTGGACAATATAGTCAGTTCATCCGCCATTAGGAACTGGGTCTACTAGAATCAAATCAGGTCTTATGGATTGCACACGGTTTGTTCTACTTGAATGGGGAATAGTCGATGCTCCGTCTTTCCTCTCTGCATTGGAAGTTTGACTGTATTGTCTTTCCCTGATGGGATTTCTGCTACGCACCTTTCCTCCCTTTTTATCTTTTGAGTTCGTGATGGGATCGAATCAGTTCATCGAAGGATTCCCGCAGGGATCGACGGCGTCGTACTCAGTCGTACTCATGCTCTCGTAGGCTATCCTTACTAATATCTTCTTTCGAAACTAAAGCTTCAGCTTCTTGCGCATTGTATTTTTATTTTTTGGAAAGTAATATTCTAAGATGGCAAAAGTATCTTTAAATGTCGATTTAGTAGCCTGCTTTCTTTCTCAGGCTAGCATCTTTTATAAGTAAAAAGCATCCAGGAAAAACCAAAAGCGGAGTCAAAGTACCGCTCCTTCAATCTCGCTTCGGAACCGATCTGAGTTATTTTCTCTTTTCCAAGCGGAGGGCTAAGAGAAGAGGAAGGAAGTAATACCTGTTAGCGCTATGGACAGATTCCTAGCTTATTATTAGATAAAGAAAGGAGGCTTGCCTTTTGAGTTTCAGTTATATGCTGGCCTTTTTTGCGGCCCACCAAGACTGGCTAATTTCAAGGACTTGGTACACTGGCTCACTTTCGCTTTCGGACGGCATTATCTATAAAAACGATTCCATGAGCATGAGGAAAGCTCGAGGGCCGGGTCACTCGAATCCAGGCAGACATACCTTAGTTGCTGCGACGGTAATGTCAGTTGCACTTTCATCATGTCGAGAGCGGAAATGATCTCAGTTTTTGGTCTCCTATCTATTCTATGTGTGCTTTCATGTCTGCCTGGCATCCTTTTCATCAGAACCTTATGTGTGAAGGAAAGCTAGTTTAGGCTGAAAGTAAACTACAGCGCCCATTACCATCTCGCTTCCAAAAGGCCCAGAAGACATTGAAGTAGTTGATCTGATTGCAATGTATAGGTTTACTTATGGAAGGCGCTAAACACTCTCTTCGGTAGGTGGGAATCCTTCATAAGAACAGTAATATGGTACAGGAAAAAGTCTTCTCTACGACTGCAGACCATCTAAAGTACTAACCATTGGTTGCCTCTTAGATAGGTTGTAAGAAGGAGCACGTGTGGGACTTGAGCCATATATATTGTTCATCGCTGTTAATGAGATTTCTGCATCTGATCGTATCAGCTTACTGCTTTCGTAGCCGTCTTTCTTACAGTAGAAGCTGTGATTGAATTTCGCTAATCGAGATAGCCTCGAGAACGCTTGTTCTCTCTTTTACACGGAGCGCTAACTCATAGAATAGACAGATTGGATCGTAACCAGGCGAAAGAGAGTTCGACTTCCTCACCCGTTTTAGAGCCTGTTTACCGCGCAGGGGCAAATGAAAGCAGCAGTTCGAGCAGATGACCTTGAAACTGTTGAACCAATAGTAGGTCCAGATGCACAGGGAGGGCCAGACTATTGGTGTTCCATAGACATACAGGGGCCTTAAGGACCTTACCGGCCAATCGTTCAATGGGAGTAAATAATACCGGAAAGTCAAAAGCGCCTATCCACCTTGGACCATCCATCAAACATGAGAAAATGTTTACCATTTCGAAAGACATGGTTTCATTTAAGGCTACAGACTCGGCTTCTTTCCCAGCGGTTTGAGATCCAATCCAGGGAGTGCCGCCTGTGAAAATCCAATTATAGATGTATTGTATAAAGGACAGTTATCAAACTTAAGCTATAATTACTTATACTTGATTACTTGATCGACCTTTGTTGCGAGATATGTTATCAAGCTTAGGTGCCTTACGTAGCAAACTAGGACAAGTTTAGTTTTCAAGCTTTGACATTTATTATATTTACACAAAAGCAAGCGACGGGAATAGCTAATGTAGCCCCTATCTCTTAAAAGAGAGGATAGATAGGTCCACGAGTTGAGACAGAGAATTCTGACTAATCAAGTAGGAACCCACGAGAGTCAGAGGCACCAAGAAAGCAGGATAGGTGCTGTCGCATTCGATCGAGAGCCGTATACCCAAACCAAAGGTCTCCGGTGGAAAGCTAGAACAGACTTACCGAGACAAGTCTTCAGTAATCAACCGAGCGAAAAGCCAGCCCTTTTTTTAGGGGTCTAGCGAAAGGAACTATAAAGCCAGCAAAAAGCCTTCTCTTCTGTCGGCCGCTCAAACCACTTATGAGGAACAATAGGCGATACGGAGGAGCGTACCGTATGGATTGACGAAATAGTTTAAGCACAATAGGTAGAATGAGAATAGAACTCACTTGTGTACCATTTGGGGAAAAGACCGATGCCGTTCCTACCTTTTAGCTAGTTGCATGATCATTTATTTAATACAATATTTCACTTCTCCAATCCGCCGAGAAGAAAGATGCTGTGCCATGTGCTTTCAGTTCTTCGTACGCTGAGAAAGGAGAATGCCTTCTTTTGGTCGAATAATAGAGACTTTTGCTTCCAAACAAACATAGGTCATCCCGGAAGTTAACTATGTAAAGCCCGTTTGTCTGCCTTAGCCAGAAAAAGCTGTAATCTCTTATGTTGAAGCGAATGATAAAACTGGCATCCCCCGGCTCCCCTGCCATTCCAGCCAGATAAAGCAATGCAATGAGTCGGAGGAAAAATAAAGAATTCCAACGACTACTCATATCTGGCCTTGTGTAAGTAAAGCCCTCGGTAGGTAGTTCTTCTTCCTAAGCTACAAGCGTGAGACCGCCAGGGAACTCATATCGAAAGAACTACTTGCATAGAAAAAGAATTCTGGTATTTGGCGATCGGACGGCGTCTTGTCTTTGAGGCAATGGAAAAAAAAACCTCGATCTATCTATAGTGAATTGCCTATTTCTTTTCTTTTAAAGAAGGAGATTGGATCAAGAAGCCGAGGGCCCAGTGTGGCTTTATTAAAGCGGGTAACCTGTTCGACGTCAGAACCGATCTCAAAACCCTCATATCACCCTCCCTTTGAAGAGAAACGACTTTCTCCATATCTATATCTATGCAACTAGTTCTTTCACTTGCTTCCAAATCTATCAATCTGACCTCCACCGAATAAAGGCAGGGCTATAACGATACAATGTGGAACACTTTTAAGTGAAGGAGTGAGGTTAGCAAGGCGGGTAGATAAAGTAAGGTTAGGTAATAAAGTGATCATCTACGGCCAAGCGTAAAAAGGCATTTGATCACTTGTTATAGGTTAATAGATATGCCACCACTAGCCATAGAAATAAAGTCAATTTCACGTCTCGACGCGGGCTTGAGGAAATTTCACCTATTCTACCTCTCCTCCTCACCGGGGTTAAGGCTTTTTCATGCCGCTCGCTTGATGATAGGTCGTGGCCTTGAGATGGTCCGACCTTCTCTTAACGATTGTTCCGCTGGAGCTTTTACTTTTTGAATCCCCCTTTCTGGGGTAGAAACTCTTCTTTGCTGCCCTGCTTTCTTTCGGCTTAAGAAGGCAGCGGATCAGGCTTAGTCTACTAGAGACAGAGAAGAGCGAAAACTAAGTCAAAGGGTGTTTATTAGCATTTTAAGGCCGATTGACAACATCCAATGTCTCGACTTCAGGTGCCTGAAACTCCTGTTTTTTCTAGGCAGAGGTATAGCCATTTTTGTTTGAACACATTTGAGTTGGTGCTTACTTGTAGGAAATTCCCCGCTCT
>JAREIK010004467.1:0-34708 GCA_029783825.1 Sapria himalayana
TATTTATATTGAATTTACATGATATATATTAATTTAATTTTGAATAATTTTATATTTTGCAATTATATTTTAATTTATATCATTCTTATTAATAATAGTTTATTAATTATTTATTGATCATTATTATAATATCTATTAATAAAATTATTTATTTTGAGTTTGCATTATATATAATTATTAAGAATATCATAAGTAAATATTATATTAACATTTAAAAAAAATAAAAATTTATTTTATTTTCAAAGGTTATAACCTTCAAAAATTAAAAAAAAATCAAAAAATTTAATTTTTTATTTTTTTATTCTTTAAATAAAAGTATAAATCACAAAAGTCCTAAACACTTAAATCACTAAACCCCAAAACGCCTAAATACTTAAACCATTAAACTAGTATATCCCGAATAATAAATAATAAATCTTAATTTAATTTGTATTAATTATAATTTTAAATATTCATTTTAATTATTTATTAGTTTATTTTTATAGAATTATAAATTAAAAATAAATTATGTGGAAGACAAATATAATTTAAAGAATTTACTTTTAATAACAAAAAATATAAACTTATAAAAAGAAGCAAAACATCAAATAAATTATTATTTAGTATTATATTTTACTTTAATTTTGAATAAATTTATGTTTTGCAAATATATTTTAAAAAATATATATCTTATTAATAATAGTTTATTAATTTATTATTTGTTCATTAGTTTAATATCTATCAATATAATTGTTTATATTGAATTAACATGATATATAATTATTAAGATTATCATAACTAAATATTGTATTCCCATATAAAAAAAATTTAAAAATTGTTATATATTCAAAGGTTATAACCTCCAAAAATCAGAAAAAATAACAAAAATAAATTTTTTGATATATCATTGTTTAAATAAAACTTATAAACCATTAAATGCCTAAATACATAAATCTCTAAACTCCTAAACCCCGAAGCCCCTACATACCTAAACCTTTAAACTTGTAAGCCTTAAATATTATTTAAATAATTTATAGAAATATTAATTACAAAATAAATTATGAGTGACAAATATAATTTAAATAATATATTTTTCAACAAAAAAAATATAAGCTTATAAATGATGCAAAAACTAAAAAAAATAATAATTTCGTATTAAATTTTACATTGATTTTGAATCATTTTAAGTTTTTTAATTATATTTTAATTTATATCTATCATATTAATAATAATTTATTAATTTTTTTTTTGATAATTGATATAATATTATCAATAAAATTGTTTATATTTAGTTTATAATATATATAGTTATAATAATTATTATTACTATATATTGTATTCACTTTTTTAAAAAATTTAAAATTATTATATTTTCAAATGTTATGACATTTGAAAATTTGAAAAAATATCAAAAATATATTTTTTGTTATTTCATTCTTTAAATAAAAGCTATATACCATTAAATGCCTAAATACTTAAATCAATAATTTCTAAATCTCGATAACCCTAAATAGATAAATTTTTTAAACAGGTATATCCAAAATAATAAATAATAAATCTCATTTTTATTTTTTTCATTATAATTTAAAATATTCATTTTAATTATTTTTTGTTTAATTATATATATATATTAATTACAAAATAAATTATAAGTTAGACAAATATAATTTATATAAATTCTTTTTCAACAAAAAAATATAGATAAACTTATTAAAATAATAAAAAAATTTAAAACAAAAAATTATTATGTTGTAATATATTTTACTTTGTTTCTGAATCATTTTAGGTTTTGTAATTATATTTTAATTGATATCTAACTTATTAATAATATATTATTAATTTATTTTTTGATCATTATTAGAATATTTATCAATAAAAATATTTATATTTAATTTATATGATATATAAATTTAATAATTATTATAACTATATATTGTATTCACTTTTGAAAGAAATTTTAAAATTATTATATTTTCAAAGATTATAACCTTTTGAAAATGTGAAAAAACAAAAAAAATATTTATTTTATTATTTCATTGTTTAAATAAAACCTATAAATCACTAAATACCTAAACACTTAAATCACTTAACTACATAATCCTGATACCCCTTTATAGATAATCCTTTAAATTAGTATACCCTAAATAATAATTAATAAATTTCATTTTTATTTGTTTTCATTATAATTTAAAAAATTCATTTTGATTGTTTAGTTTTTTATTTTTATATATGTATTAATTATAAAATAAATTGAGTTAAAAATATAATTTCTAAAAATTATTTTTCATCAAAAAATTAATAAGCTTATAAAAAGAATAAAAATTTAAAAACTAATAATTATTATTAGTAATATATTTTGCTTTAATGTTGAATCATTTTCGGTTTTGATATTATATTTTTAGTAATATCATTCTTATTCATAATAGATTTTTAATTTATTTTTTGATAATTATTAGAATATCTATCAATAAAATTGTTTATATTGAATTTATATGTTATATAATTATTATGATTATCATAAATAAATATTGTATTTACTTTTGAAAAAAATTTAAAAATTATTATATTTTCAAAGGTTATAATTTAAAAAAAGAGAAAAAATAATAAAAATAATTGTTAGTTATTTTATTTTTTAAATAAAAACTATAGACCATTAAATGCTTACTTACTTAAATTAGTAAGCTCATAAACTCCTAAATACATAAACATTTTAACATCTATATACTACTTAATAAATAATAAATCTCATTTTTATTTCTATTTATTATAATTGTAAATATTCATTTTAATTATTTATAGTTTAAGTTTATAGAAAAATTAATTACAAAATAAATTTTGAGTGAGACAAATATTATTTAAATAATTTATTTTTAATCAAAAAAAATATAAGCTAATAAAATGAAGAAATTATTGAAAATTAAATATTATTATTTAGTAATATATTTTGATTTGATTTTGAATCATTTTGTGTTATGTAAATATATTTTAATTAATATTTATATTATTAATAATAGTTTATTAATTTATTTTTTGGATCATTATTATACTATATATCATTATAATTGTTTATATTGAATTTATATGATATATAATTAGTAAGATTAATATAATTATACATGGTATTCACCTTTCAAAAAATTTTAAAAATTATTATATTTTTAAATGTTATAACCTAAAAACATAAATTGCTAAACTCCCAAACAACAAACCCTCTAAATTAACAATCCATTAAATTGGTATACCATATATATTAAATCATAAATCTCATTTTAATTTGTATTCATTATAATTTTAAATATTCATTTAAATTATTTATTAGTTTATTTTTTATAGAAAAATTAATTGCAAAATAAATAATGAGTGAGACAAATATAATTTTAATAATTTATTTTTTATAAAAATATAATTATAAGCTTAAAAAAAGAAGTAAAAATTTAAAAACAAAAAATTATCATTTAGTAATATATTTTACTTTGAGTTTGAATCATTATAGGTTTTGCATTTATATTTTAATAGCTATCAATATTATAAATAATAGTTTATTAATAATATTTTTCTATCATTATTATAATATTAATCAATAAAATTACTTATATTGAATTTAAATCTCTTATAATTAAAAATATTATTATAACTAAATATTATATTTATGTTTGAAAAAAAATTAAAAATTCTTATATTTTCAATGGTTAAAACATTCAAAAATGATAAAAAATCACAAAAATAATTTTTATTTATTTTATTAATTAAATAAAACATATAAACAACTAAATGCCTATTCATTTAAATATCTAGACTCCTTAACTCCAAAACCCCCTAAATACTTAAACCATTAATCCTATATATCCTAAATAATAAATAATAAATTTAATTTTTATTTGTTTTCATTATAATTTTAAATATTCATTTTAATTATTTTTTTAGTTTATTTTATAGAAATATTAATTACAAAATAAATAATGAGTGAGACATATAATTTAAATATATTATTTTTTATGAAAAAAAAATAATCTTATAAAAATAAACAAAATTTCAAAAATTTAAAATTTTATTTATTAATATAATTTACTTTGATTTTGATTTATTTTGTGTTTCGTAAATATGTTTTAATTAATATCTATCTTATTAATAATAGTTTATTAATTTATTTTTCAATCATTATAATAATATATATTAATAAATTTTTTTATATTAAATTTACATCAAATATAATTAATAAGATTATTATAACTAAGTATTGTATTCATATTTTAGAAAGATTAAAAAATTATTACATTTTCAAAGGTCATAACCTTTGAAAATCACGAAAATTCATAAAAATAAATTTTTTGATATATCTTTGATTAAATAAAACCTATAAACACCTAAATGTGCAAACATATAAATCAATAAACTTTTTAACCCCAAACCACAAAAAACATAAACCATTATATAGGTATACCCTAAATAATAAATCAAATATATATTTTTATTAGTATTCATTATAATTTTAAATATTCATTTTAATTATTTATCAATTTATTTGTAAGAAATATTAATTACAAAATAAATTATTAGTGAGACAGATATAATTTAAATAATTTATTTCTCATCAAAAAATATATATGCTTATTAAATGAGGAAAAATTTTTAAAATAAAAAAATATTATTTAGTAATATATCTTATTTTGATTTTGAATCATTTTAGATTCTACAATTATATTTTAATTTATATTATTCTTATTAATACTAGTTTATTAATTTATTTATTGATCATTATTCTAATATCTATTAATAAAATTATTTATTTTAGTTTACATTATATATATTTATTAAGATTATTATAACTAAATATTATATTCACATTTAAAAAATTTAAAATTATTATATTTTGAAAGATTACAACCTTCAAAAATTAAAAAAATTCAAAAAATTAATTTTTTGTTTTTTAATTCGTTAGATAATAAATATAAATCACCTAAGGTCTAAACACTTAAATCACTAAACTCCTAAACCCAAAAACACCTAAATACTTAAACCATTAAACCGGTTATCCTGAATAATAAAAAATAAATCTCAATTTTATTTGTATTCATTAAAAATTTTAAATAATTATTTTAATTATTTATTAGTTTATTATTATAGAATTATAAATTACAAAATAAATTATGAGTAATACAAATTAATTTAAATAATTTATTAATAATAACAAAAATATAAAGTTATAAAAAAAGCAAAACATTAAAAAAATTATTTTTAAGTAATATATTTTACTTTGAATTTGAATAAATTTAGATTTTGCAAATATATTTTAACTAATATCTATCTTATTAATAATAGTTTATTAAATTTTTTTGATCATTATTATAATATCTAGCAATATAATTATTTATTTTGAATTTAAATGACTTATAATTATTAAGATTATTATAATTAAATATTATATTTAGTTATAATAAAATTTAAAAATTATTATAATTTCAAAGGTTATAACCTTCAGAAATTTAAAAAATAATAAAAATAAATTTTTTGTTATATCATTGTTTAAATAAAACTTATAAAGCACTAAATGCCTAACTACTTAAACCTCTAAACTCCTAAACACAAAAGCCCCTAAATACTCAAACCTTTAAACTCGTAAAACTTAAATATAATTTAAATAATTTATTAAAATATTAATTACATAATAAATTATGAGTGATACAAATATAATTTAAATAATTTATTTTTCATCAAAAAAAATATAAGCTTATAAAAAGAAGAAAAACTAAAAAAAATTATTATTTAATAATAATTTTACTTTGATTTTGAATATTTTTATGTTTTGCAATTATATTTTAATTAATATCTATCATATTAATAATAGCATATTAATTTATTTTTTGGTAATTGATATCATATCTATCAATAAAATTGTTTATATTTAGTTCATATTATATATAATGATAATGATTATTATTACTAAATATTGTATTCACATTTTTAAAAAATTCTAAAATTATTATATTTTCAAAGGTTATAACCTTTGAAAATGTGAAAAAATATCAAAAATAATTTTTTAGTTATTTCATTATTTAAATAAAACCTATAAACCACTAAATACCGAAAAACATAAATCGTTAAAGTCATAAATGAAAAAACCTCTAAATACTTAAAATATTAAACTGGTATACATTAATAATAATTCATAAATCTCATTTTAATTTTTATTCATTATAATTTTAAATTTTTATTTTAATTATTTATTAGTTTATTTTTATAGAAATATTAATTACAAATAAATTATTAGTGAGACAGATCTAATTTAAATTAGACTGGTATAAGCAAAATTAAAATGAATAAATCTCAATATATCATTTTTCATTATAATTTTAAATATTAATTTTAATTATTTATTTGTTTATTTTTATATAAATATTAATTAAAAAATAAATTATGAGTTAGATAAATATAATTTATATAAATTAATTTTAATCAAAAAAATAAAGATAAAGTTTTTAAAAGAAAAAAAAATTCAAAACAACAAATTATTATATAGTAATATATTTTTATTTCTTCTGAATCACTTTAGGTTTTTTTATTATATTTTAATTGATATCTATCTTATTAATAATATATTATTAATTTATTTTTTGATCATATTTAGAATATTTATAAATAATATTATTTATATTGAATTTATATGATATATAAATATAATGATTATTATAACTAAATATTGAATACACATTTGAAAAAAATTTAAAAATTATTATATTTTCAAAGGTTATAACCTTTGAAAATATCAAAAAATAAGAAAAATAAATATTTTGTTATTTTAATTTTTAAATAAAACCTATAAACCAATAAATGCATACACAGTCAAATCAGTAAACTCCTAATGCCTGTAATGCCCATTAAGCTGCTATATACTACTTAATAATTAAAAAATCTAAATTTTATTTCAATTTATTATTATTTTAAATATTCATTTTAATTATTTATAAGTTTATTTTTATAGAAATATTTATTACAAAATAAATTATGAGTGCAACAAATATAATTTAAATAATTTATTTTTAATCAAAAAATATATAAACGCTTATAAAAGAAGTACAAATTTAAAAAGTAAATTATTATGCAGTAATATATTTTACTTTAATTTTGAATCAATTTGTGTTTTGCAAATATTTTTTAATTATTTATCTTATTATTAATAGTTTATTAATTTAATTTTTGATCATTATGATAATATCTATCAATAAAATTTTTTATATTGAATTTATATCATATATAATTATTAATATTATTATAACTAAATATTATATTCAAATTTCAAAAAATTTTAAATATTAATTTATTTTTAATGGTTATAACCTTTGAAATCAGAAAAAATCTAAAAAAAAATTTTTATTTTTATTATATAAATAAAAATTATAAACCACTAAATCCCTAAAAACATAAATTGATAAACTCCTAAATGACAAAACTATTAATTATCAAACCATGAAACTGGTATACCACATATAATAAATCATAAATCTCATTTTAATTTGTATTCATTATAATTTTAAATATTCATTTTAATTATTTATTAGTTTATTTTTTATAGAAATATTAATTACAAATAAATAATGAGTTAGACAATATAAATTTAATAATTTATTTTTAATCTAAAATAATATAAGCTTATAAAAAGAAGTAAAAATTTAAAAACAAAAAAAGGATTATTTAGTAATATATTTTACATTGATTTTGAATCATTATATATAGGTTTTGCAATTATATTTTAATTGCTAACAATCTTATTAAGAATAGTTTATTAATTTATTATTTGATCAATTTTATAATATTTAACTATAAATTTACTTATATTGAATTTAAATGTCTTATAATTATTAAGATTATTATAACTAAATATAAATTTACATTTGAAATAAATTTAAAAATTATTATATTTTCAAAGGTTATAACCTTCAAAAATGATAAAAAATCAAAAAATAATTTTTTTACTAATTATATTATTTAAATAAAACTTATAAACCACTAAATGCCTAAACATTTAAATCTCTAGACTCCTAAACACCAAAATCACCTAAATACTTAAACCATTAAACATATATAAACTAAATAATAAATAATAAATCTCATTTTTATTTTTATTCATTATAATTTTAAATATTTATTTTAATTATTTTTAGTTTATTTTTATAGAAATATTAATTACAAATTAAATAATGAGTGAAACATATATAATTTAAATAAATTATTTATTATGAAAAAAGAATAAGCTTATAAAAATAAATAAAATTTCAAAAATTTAAAATTTTATTTAGTAATATAATTTACTTTGATTTTGAATTATTTTGGTTTCTGCAAAAATATTTTAATTAATATCTATCTTATAAATAATAGTTTATTATTTTATTTTTTGATCATTATAATAATATATATTAATAAATCTTTTTATATTGAATTTACAACGAATATAATTTTTAAGATTATTATAACTAAGTATTGTATTCATATTTTATAACTATTAAATATTATTATAATTTTAAAGGTTATAACATTTTAAAATCATGAAAATTCATATAAATAAATTTTTTGTTATTTCATTGATTAAATAAAATCTATAAACATCTAATTGTGTAAACATATAAATCAATAAACTCATTAACCCAAAAAAACAAAAAACATA
This sequence comes from Sapria himalayana, assembly GCA_029783825.1. Taxonomy (NCBI): domain Eukaryota; kingdom Viridiplantae; phylum Streptophyta; class Magnoliopsida; order Malpighiales; family Rafflesiaceae; genus Sapria; species Sapria himalayana. The sequence continues at coordinate 8,639 of JAREIK010004467.1, forward strand.
AATAATTAAATAGTTAATACCCAAAATAATAAATCATAAATCTCATTTTTATTAGTATTCATTATAATTTTAAATATACATTTTAATTATTATTAGTTTAATTTTATAGAAATATAAATTAAAAAATTAATTATTAGTGAGACAAATATAATTGAAATATTTTATTTTTGATCAAAAAACATATAAGCTTATAAATGGATAAAAAAATTTAAAAATTTAATATTAATATTTCGTAAAATATTTCACTTTGATTTTCAATCATTTTAGGTTTTAAAACTATATTTTAAACAATATTTATCTTATTAACAATTGTTTATTACTTTTATATGATCATTATTATAATATATATCACTAAAATCATTTATATTGAATTTATATGATATATAATTATTATGATTATTATTACTTTATATTATATTCACTTTTAAAAAAAATTATAAATTATTATATTTTCAAAGGTTATAAGATTCAAAAATTATAAAAAATAAGAAAAATAATTTTTTTGTTATTTTATTTTTTATATAAAACCTATAAACCACAAAATGACTAAATTCTAAAATGACTAAACTCCTAAACCCCGAAGGCCATAAATACTTAAAACATTAAATTTGTATAGTCCAAATAATAAATCATAAATCTAATTTTTATTAGTATTCATTATAATTATAAATATTCATTTTAATTATTTATTAGTTTATTTTTATAGAAATATTAATTACAAAATAAATTATTAGTGTGACATATATTATTTAAATAATTTATTTTTCATTAAAAAAATGCTTATAAAAAAGGCAAATTATTAAAAATAAATAATTATTATTTAGTAATATATCTTATTTTGATTTTGAATCATTTTAAATTTTACAATTATATTTTAATTTATATCATTCTTATAAATACAAGTTTATTAATTTATTTATTGATCATTATTTAATATCTATCAATAATATTATTTATATTAAGTTTACATTATATATATTTATTAAGATTATTATAACATAATATTATATTCACATTTAAAAAAAATTAAATATTATTATATTTTCTAAGGTTGCAACCTTCAAAAATTAAAAATTAATAAAAAAATTAATTTTTTTGTTTTTTCATTCTTTAAATAAAAACTGTAAATCACTAAACTCCTAAACCATAAAACACCTAAATACTTAAACCATTAAACCGGTATATCCTGAATAATAAATAATAAATCTCAATTTTATTTGTATTCATTATAATTTTAAATATTCATTTTAATTATTTATTAGTTTATTTTTTATAAAAATATTAATTACAAAATAAATATTTGAGCAAGACAACTATAATTTTTATATTTTTTTAATCGAAAAAAAATATATAAGCTTATAAAAAGAAGTAAAAATTTTAAATCAAAAAATTATTATTTAGTAATATATTTTACTTTGATTTTGAATCATTATATATAGGTTTTGCAATTATATTTTAATTGCTAACAATCTTATTAAGAATAATTTATTAATTTATTATTTGATCAATTTTATAATATTTAACTATAAAATTACTTATATTAAATTTAAATGTCTTATAATTATTAAGATTATTATAACTAAATATAAATTTACATTTGGAATAAATTTAAAAATTATTATATTTTCAAAGGTTATAACCTTCAAAAATGATAAAAAATCACAAAAATAATTTTTTTTATTATTTTATTATTTAAATAAAACTTATAAACCACTAAATACCTAAACATTTAAATCTCTAGACTCCTAAACCCCAAAACCTCCTAAATACTTAAACCATTAAACATATATAACCTAATTAATAAATAATAAATCTCATTTTTATTTGTATTCTTTATAATTATAAATATTCATTTTAATTATTTTTTAGTTTATTTTTATAGAAATATTAATTACAAAATAAATAATGAGTAAGACATATAATTTAAATAAATTATTTTTTATGAAAAAAATATAAGCTTATAAAAATAAACAAAATTTCAAAAATTTAATATTTTATTTAGTAATATAATTTACTTTGATTTTAAATTATTTTGGGTTCTGCAAATATATTTTAAATAATATATATCTTATTAATAATAGTTTATTAATTTATTTTTTGATCATCAAAATAATATATATTAATAAAAGTTTTTATATTGAATTTACATCAAATATAATTATTAAGATTATTATAACTAAGTATTGTATTCATATTTTAGAACTATTAAAAAATTATTATATTTTCAAAGGTTATAACCTTTGAAAATCACGAAAATTCATTAAAATAATTTTTTGTTATTTCATTGATTAAATAAAACCTATAAACACTTAAATGTGCTAACATATAAATCAATAAACTCATTAACCCCAAAACCACAATAAACTTAAACCATTAAATAGGTATACCCTAAATAATTAATCATAAATCTCATTTTTATTAGTATTCATTATAATTTTATATATACATTTTAATTATTTATTAGTTTATTTTTATAGAAATATAAATTAAAAAATAAATTAATAGTGAGACAAATATAATATAAATAATTTATTTTTCATCAAAAAATATATAAGCTTATAAATAGTTACAAAAATTTTAAAATTTAAAATTAATATTTAGTAAAATATTTCACTTTGATTTTGAATCATTTTAGTTTTTGTAAATATATTTTAAACAATATTTATCTTATTAATAATTGTTTATTAATCTTTTGTATAATCAGTATTATAATATATATCAATATAATTGATTATATTAAATTTACGTGATATATAATTATTAAGATTATCATAACTAAATATAGTATTCACAATTTAAAAAAATTTAAAAATTGTTATAGTTTCAAAGGTTTTATCCTTCAAAAATGAGAAGAAATAACAAAAAAAATTTGTTATTTTATTTTTTAAATAAAACCTATAAACTACTAATTGCCTAAAGACTTAAATCACTAAATTTTTAAATCCCACCATTCCTAAATATACTATCTTTTAAACCCGTATATTTTATCTTATTAATAATAGTTTTATTTAATATCTATCTTATTAATATATTTTACTTTGATTTTGAATCATTTTAGGTTTTGAAAATAAATTTTATTTAATATCAATCTTATTAATAATAGTTTATTAATTTATTTTATTATCATCATCATAATATCTATAAAAAAATTATTTATATTGAATTTACATATTATATAATTAATAATACTTAAACTATTAAACTGGTATACATTAATAATAAATCTTAAATCTCATTTTAATTATTATTCATTATAATTTTAAATTTCTATTTTAATTATTTATCTATTTATTTTTATAGAAATATTAATTACAAAATAATTTATTAGTGAGACAGATCTAATTTAAATTAAATCGGTATCTCTAAATAATAAATAATAAATCTCATTTTTTTATTATAATTTTAAATATTCATTTAAATTATTTATTTGTTTATTTATATATAAATATTAATTACAAAATAAATTATGAGTTAGACAAATATAATTTATATTTATTATTTTTCATCAAAAAAATATAGATAAACTTATTAAAAGAAAAAAAAATTCAAAAATAAAAAATTATTATATAGTAATATATTTATTTTTGCTTCTGAATCATTTTAAGTTTTGTAATTATATTTAAATTAATATCTATCTTATTATTAATGGATTATTAATTTTTTTAATTATTATTAGAATATTTATCAATAAAATTGTTTAAATTGAATTTATATAATATATAAATATAATGATCTGTTTAACGAAATATTGTATTCACATTTGAAAAAAATTTAAAAATTATTATATTTTCAAAGGTTATAACATTTGAAAATATCAAATAATAATAAAAATAAATTTTTTGTTATTTTATTTTTTAAATAAAACCTATAAACCACTCAATGCTATGGGTGCTCATGGGATGGGACGGAATGGGGATTATAAATCCCTAGTCCCTTCTGACAGTTCTGAGAATTTTTTTTGAAGATCCAGACCAGTCGCATAGGTCGAACATATCAGGATGGGACGAGATGAAGATCAGAGGATTTTGGGTAGGATAAAATGGTTCCGTGACGGAACGGAGTTCAGAAATTTTATTCAATTTATTTTTTTCAAACTGGCCAAGTTATTTCATGTCAAAACCTTTTGTTGTACCATTTATCATTCCTTAGTTATGTATCTTTCAAACCGGCCAAATTAGTTCATGTCGAAACCTTTTGTTGTACCATTTATCATTCCTTAGTTATTTATCTTTCAAACTCAAATTGGGTCAATTTTGTTTTGTCAAATAGGCTTAATACCACAAATGAGTTCTATTATCATGTCAAAAGCTTTGATGTGCATAAAAGGATAGAAATGTTAAATAGAATGGGACCGAGTTGTGGGCTTAATTTGGTTCTTTATTTTTTCACAAGTTGGCTTTGTTCAGCCGAGTGAAAGTTAACCATAAAAATATTACTATATTTTTTAAACAATTACTTAAAATATTAAGGAATAGCTAAATATGACCACAAACATTGGTAGCATCCATTACTACTTAAGTAATCCAATTAATTATCTCTTCTACTACTCATTTTTCTTCCTCCACTGTAGAAGGATAACCAAAGATGAAAATGTGTTAATCATGTAGACATAAATTTCTAAGATTGAAAGAGTAATAAAAAAAACAAAATATTACCTTATAAAATTTAATACACCCATTCCAAATTTAGTTGACCAACTATAGTTGGAAGAATATTTGGAATCTCATGACTACTCTGAAAATTGTAATTGAACCATATTATTATTAAATTGAATGAATAAAATAAGTAAAAGTGGAATTAAAATTTACAAGATTTGTATACTAACCAGATTCATTATCATGAAGGTCTTGAACTAATTCTTTAATTTCAATAGGTTTGTTTGAGCTTCTCAACCAATCTTGTAGACATATGAGAACTTCAGCTGTAATAGGTGTTAAGAACTCTTAAATTTATCTAAAGTTATCTCCCTAGTGCTAAATGTAGATTCGTAGGCCACAGTAGATGCTTGGATAGCAAATACATCCCTTGCTACATTTGCCAAAGAAGGATACCTAACCTCATTTACCTTCCACCAGTTTAGAAGATCAAAATCAATTCTATTTTTTTCAAGTTTGTCCTCCAAGTACTTATCCAACTCTTCCAAAGCTGCAACTTCTTGTTCTTTCTCCAATTCAACAAAAAAATCATCAACATAAGTATCACTACCATCAAAGAAATCATCATTTTTCTTCAACACAGTAGAAGAGAAATCATCTTCTTTCTATTCATCTTCATTTAAATCTTTATAAACATCCATCATCTCATTTAAAGCATTTATAATCTTTTTCACCAAATTTTTAGCCAATTCCTCTCCATAATGGTAAGTGTACTACTACGAAAAGCATAATATTTGTTGACTGAAGAGAACCCCAATATTTGTTGAATTTATGCTTCATTTTCATACCCATTTCAGACACCATTGTATCTCTACTATTTTCACAAAGCTCAATTTTTTTCAAAATTCTAATAATCTCGGGAAAATAAACACTAGTGGTAGAATATTATGAGCCAGAAAATTAACAAGTTACCTCATAAAAATTTTACTAGAAATGAGCCAAAATTTTGGCGTTTGTTCAGTCTCTCTCAGTTGGAATGTTTGAACCAAAATCCTTCAAAAATCTTGTCTTTGTCCTCCAAGTTATCAAATTCTTTTTGATATTTTATATCAGTTTGTAGCATCAAATAAGTTGAATTCCATCTTGTAGGACAATCTAATTGCAATGAAGATCCATATGTCAAGTTTGCTTCTTCAACACATAAACATATCTAATCTTTTAGGACTGCTCCTCACAAATTTCACCACACCTCTAATTTTTTGAATAGCACCCTCAACTACTGCAAAGCTATCTCTGACAATTAAGTTTACGATATGAGCACAACATCTCATATAAAAATGCTCACCTCTCAAAGGTACAACACTTTTCTTCACAAGCTTTTTTTTCAATTGTTCAACTGTAACAACATTATTTGATGCATTGTCAACAGTAATGCACATCAACTTTCTAAAACCCCATTCATTCATGCAAAACTCAATAGCATTTCTAATATTAACTTCAGAATAACTTTTAATTACACAAAAGTTCAAAAGCCTTTTATGCATATTTTATTGAGAATCAATAAAATGAACAGTCAAACATATATATGACAAATTTTGAATGCTAGTCCAAGTGTCGGTAGTCAATGAAACTCTATAACAACGAGATGATATGCTTTCAAATAATTTCTTCTTTTCCTTCACAAACATAGAAAAATAATCACTTAGTGTAGAGTGCCTAAATGGAATTTTAAATTGAGGCACACTAACTTCACAAAACTCCTTAAACTCATCCCTCTCAAGAAGACAAAAAGGCAATTCATCTTTTATGATCATTTTCACCAAAGCCGCCCTAACTAGTTGTTGATCAAATTACTAAAAAGTTAATTTGTTATCCTCTGAACTAGTACCTTTAGTGAAACTCAACAAATATTGTGACTTGTCTTAACCTTTGTGAGCTTCTATTAATTCTTTTTTGTGTGGAAATTTCCTACAAGTCTCTCTCAAGTATTTCCATAAATCCAAAGTACCTTAATCACTTTTTGCCAAATATTCTTTCCTACACCATATACAAGCTGCCCTACCAGTTTCATTTCCCTCTGAATCAACTAATATCTCATAAGTTTCCGAAACAGCAAACTTATACTTTTTATGAGCTTGAGGTTCAGATGTACCCTGACTTTCTTTTACAATTGGAATTGGAGAACCTGCCATAACAATAGGAGGGTTCGTGAAAGGATGATGATTGGATTTACCAGTACTTTGATCATTTGAGATGTGATCATCTTCAATTTATTGTATTTTTCGTTTACCACTGGATTGTGCTATCTACATTGCCATTAATTAATATGATATGTTATGCATAAATACATATAAATATTTCAAACAAGCAAGCTCTACAAAACTGACTGTAACACATTTGGCCGACTCATTCAGCCCAACCACAACACCACAACCAATACTCAACAAAACTGGCTGAAACACATAATAATAATAATAAATCACTCAATTCTTGTTAGAAAAACAAACCAAAAGGCTGGTGACATCTTGGACATGGTGGAGGCAACCAGAAGTGCGACGGACAAGGGCTGGACCTAACTAAACATGGCTAGAATGGCATGAGGTGGCCTGGAACTCATCGGAATAGCAATAGGTGCGTCGGAATTGGATGGGCAATAGCAGAATTGGTGGCATCCTCATATTATATATATATATATATATATATATATATTCCTGGTTCTAGTATCAGTTTTTTAGGATGAGACGCTTCTCGGGATGGATATTGCTTAAGATCTAGAACCATCCCAAAAGAAAAAATACGTGACAAAACGGAACGGGAAAAGTCAAAGTCAATGGATTTTTCTCAGTCCTGATTTTTTTGTGACAATACTTTGGCTCGATAAAATGAATCTCTGAGTCCCGTGAGCAGCCCTACTAAGTGCAGATAAAGTTAAATCAGTAAACTCCTAAACCTCATAATACCTAAATACATAAACCATTAAACCGCTAAATACCACTTAATAATTAATGAATCTATTTGTTATTGCTATTTATTATATTTTTAAATATTCATTTTAATTATTTATTAGTGTATTTATTTAGAAATATTTATTACAAAATAAATTATGAGTGGGATAAATATAATTTAAATAATATATTATTTATCTAATAAAAATATACGCTTATAAAAGAAGTATAAATTTAAAAATTAAAAATTATAATCAAGTAATATAAGTTACTTTAATTTTGAATCAATATTGGTTTTGTTAATATTTTTTAATTAATATCTATCTTAATAAAAATGATCCAAATAATCTCATTGCAACTATTCTTAGAGTCGTATGACAGTAGAAATATGAATAAAGTCAATTCAAACATAATAAAATTTAGACATTTCCTTTTTTTTGAGAGAGAAAGAGCCAAGAGCTGATTCTAGTAATTATCTAGAGGATTGAATGAGAGTTGGTATGAACTTATGCCATCTTTTTTCACCAAGTTTCATCTCACCTATAATTACATCTCAACTAAGGGTAGACATAAGCCTATTCACATAAGAAGAGTTAAAGGTATTATATAATGCTTGGGACCAATTCAAAGATCTACTAAGGAGGTACCCACAATATATATTTAAATTATTATTCTAAGCTTAAACATTCTATAATAGTTTGAACTTTATGATGAGGTTTATATTTGATGTAGTCTTGGGTGATTCTATTACGAACAAGTCACATAGACGATATCAAGTGGGCAAGGTGGCCTGGACATGACATGAGGCATAGCCTAACTATGCCATGTCTAGCCCAGTCATGCCGACACAATCTATAACCATACCTAGACCTGGTTTGGGTTGACCTGAGGCATGGCACATGTAATGCAGGACCAGAGGCAGTCGTGCCTCATGCTAGGTCAGGCACAACCTAAGTGTCTGGCCCATTGGTATGGTTCATAGGCCCATAAGGCATAAACTATTTATTCCTTATGGGTTATGGGTTATATGGGATGCAGGTGCTGTCTAGTTGGCTAGCGCCTAGCCCGTCCAACCCTGATACTGCGTAGTTGTTTTATTAATGATACCCACCACGTGGAGTCCAGACCAGCCACATGGGTGCGAAAGAATCAAACTTGTAGTTTATGTTTGTTGTCTTATTTGTATTTGTGACTTTGTATGCACCATGTACGTGTAGAGATGGATCATGACATACTCACACACACAATCTTGTCTGTTCTCTATGTAGCATGCAATGAGGGCAACTGGACCGATGAGTATCTCTAAGTGGGCCCCATTAATGCATTTTGTAAATACACATAAGGCGATGCTACACTCTCGGGAGCAAAAGACCCATCTTTATAGCATTTTGTAATTTTACTTGTATTCTAGATTGGTTGTACGGGTAGATAATTAGACTATGAGATGGACCTCATGTCACATGCACACCGATGCATGCATATTTTTTGATATTTTGTCGGTGCATCATACAGCCACTTCTTGGAGCTCGAGGAGTAAGCATTCTAACCCAAGAGATACTCTTTTGAGGATCATTGGAGCAAAAGAATGTGGAATTCAGAGGTGAGAATGAATTGACAAAGTACCGTAGATATGGACTAGTGGATTTATGGGTAATCAGTTTTACATGTATTCCATTGCATAGCAATGACATAGGCAAGCGCTTGATGCTGCATGTCACGCACATGCACAATCTTATATTTGCATAGTTTTAATATGGTGCATCATTCAGGTTCCTCCAATAGGCTTGTACAAATCCAAATGGAAAGGACATAGTGGGCATAATGACTCAATGCCAACTCTGAAGTTCGGGAATGCTAGGTGATTTTAGTTGTATTCGTACACTTGGAATTATTAGGCATTATATTTTTTATGTATTTTATGCATAGAATCATTAAGGTGCATAGGATTTGGTGGGCTGGCCTAAATTAGTCAGCTTTTTAGTCTCTTCTAAGTCGTGTGCCTAAATGATAAATAAAAGTGAGTATTTTCCAAAAAAAAAACAAAAAAAACAATAAACCCTAAACTTTAAATCCTAAACCTTAAACCATAAAGTATAACCCTAATCAATAAACCTTAAATCCTAAATCTCATGTTTTGCACTTTTATAATCAAATGACTAAGTGTTAAATTTAAATTGAAATACACAAATTTTAGGAATGTCATAGATTTATCTTTTTGTATATGTAACACTAAGTAATGACTTAATGGGTGAGTTATGGATTCAGTCTCTTTCTTGCTTTAGATTATTATAGCATTAGCAATGGTCATGATTGTATATTTTGTCTCTAGAACACAAAAATCATATCGATGAGAATATGACATAACTTGTGTCTCTCTATTGAATATATTGTTATGGCACTAAGAATGATCATGAATACATATTTAATCACTATAATACTAGGTCACATAATTGGATATGACCATAGCTTGTGCATTTTATCTTTATATTGCAAAGTCATTCCACTAGGAATGTTTGTAACTTTGGACATTCCTCAAGAGCAAAAGTCATGACCCTAGAAAAAGTTAAAGCTCGAGTACTACTCTTTATAACTTTCTATAGCTAAAATTCTTGGGATTGGAAATATCACTATGGCTTTTACTTTGATTTGTGACCTCAAGTATCAATATGCAAGACTAATATTTTGAGCAATGATTAAAACCACTTATACATTTGAATATGATTCAATTACACCTTTTTGGGTTTTGTGAGATTGTATGCATAACTCATTTAATATAAAAAGAAAGAAATGATACTTTTCATATTTATGAGGATATAATAAAAGGGCTTAGACATGCCAATAAAATAAATTTTATTATTCTTGATTGAAAGAGAGCTCATACATCTTGCCCTGCTCAAACCGCCCTAGGGCTTGTCTGTTCTAATAGGCTACAACGTTGTTATTTTTTTTAGAGGTGAACTATGTCTTAAAAAATTGCTTTGAGTGTGTGCATGAGTGATATTTTAGAAGAAATTACAATAATCAATATAAATAGCATTCTCAACAACTAGCTATTTCAACACATAGGGGTACAACATTGGTTTAGTCTGTTAGCATACTTGAGTCAAATTAACTTTGATAGCCCAGTGATTCAACATCAAATATGATGAGACATAATGGAGATAACGTAAAAGCTTCTATTATTTCGGTTAGAGCTTTAGCAATCATTCTAGAGTTTAGAGAGGAACAAAATAAATTATTTTAATTATTCAGTATAATTTTAATTTTTATTTTAATTATTTATCAGTTTATTTTAATAGAAATTTTAATTACAAAATAAATTATTAGAAAGACAGATCTAATTTAAATTAAACTGGTATATCCTAAATAATAAAGAATAAATCTCATTTTTTTTTCATTTTAATTTTAAATATTCAAATTTAATTATTTATTTGTTTATTTGTATATAAATATTAATTACAAAATAAATAAAATTATTTATTTATTTGTTTATTTGTTTATGGTATTCACTTTTGAAAAAAAATTTAAAATTAACCTTTGAAAATGTAAAAAAATAAAAAAAATAAATTTTTTGTCATTTAATTTTTTAAATAAAAACTATAGATCATTAAATGCTTACTTACTTAAATCAGTAAGCTCATAAATCCCGAAACCCCTGAATACAGAAACCTTTTAACAGCTATATACTACTTAATAAATAATAAATCTCATTTTTATTTCTATTTATTATAATTTTAAATATTAATTTTAATTATATATAGTTTAATTTTTTAGAAAAATTAATTACAAAATAAATTTCAAGTGAGACAAATATTATTTAAATAATTTATTTTAATAAAAAAAAATATAAGCTTATAAAAAGAAGAAAAATTTTAAAAATTAAATATTATTATTTAGTAATATATTTTAATTTTATTTTGAATCATTTTGTGTTATTTAAATATAATTTAATTAATATTAATATTATTAATAATAGTTTATTAATTTAAATTTTGATCATTATAATAATATCTATCATTAAAATTATTTATATTGAATTTATATGATATATAATTAGTAAGATTAATATAATTATACATGGTATTCACATTTCAAAAAATTTTAAATATTATTTTATTTTCAAAGCTTATAACCTTTGAAAATCAGAAAAAATCAAAAATCGAATTTTAAATTTTTATTATATAAATAAAACCTATAAATCACTAAATAATCAAACCATTAAACTGGCATACCATATATAATAAATCATAAATCTCATTTTAATTTGTATTCATTATAATTTTAAATATTCATTTTAATTATTTATTAGTTTATTTTTAATAGATATATCGATCACAAAATAAATAATGAGTGAGACAAATATAATTTTAATAATTTATTTTTAATCAAAAAAATGCTTATATAAAGAAGTTAAAATTTAAAAAAATTATTATTTAGTAATATATTTTACTTTGATTTTGAATCATTATATATAGGTTTTGCAATTATATTTTAATCGCTATCAATCTTATTAAGAATAGTTTATTAATTTAATATTTTAGCAATTTTATAATATCTAACAATAAAATTACTTCTATTGAATTTAAATGTCTTATAATTATTAAGATTAATATAACTAGATATTATATTTACATTTGAAAAAAATTTAAAAATTATTATATTTTCAAAGTTTATAACCTTTGAAAATTATAAAAAATCACAAATTTTTTTTATTATTTTATTATTTAAATAAAACTTATAAACCACTAAATGCCTAAACATTAAATCTCTAGACTCTTAAACCCCAAAACCCCCTAAATACTTAAACCATTAAACCTATATAACATAAATAATAAATAATAAATCTCATTTTTAATTGTATTCATTCTAATTTTAAATATTCATTTTAATTTTTTTAGTTTATTTTTATAGAAATATTAATTACAAAATAAATAATGAGTGAGACATATATATTTTAAATAAATAATTTTTTATCAAAAAAAATATAAGCTTATAAAAATATACAAAAATTCAAAAATTTAAAATTTTTTTAGTAATATAATTTACTTTGATTTTGAATTATTTTCGGTTCTGCAAATATATTTTAATTAATATCTATCTTATTAATAATAGTTTATTAATTTATTTTTCGATCATTATAATAATATATATTAATAAAATTTTGTATATTAAATTCATATCAAATATAATTATTGAGATTATTATAACTAAGTATTGTATTCATATTTTAGAAAGATTAAAAAAATTATTATATTTTCTAAGGTTATAACCTTTTAAAATCACAAAAATTCATAAAAATAATTTTTTTGTTATTTCATTGATTAAATAAAACCAATAAACACCTAAATGTGCAAACATATAAATCAATAAACTCCTTAAACCCCCAACCACAAAAAACTTAAACCATTAAATTGGTATACCCTAAATAATAAATCATAAATATCTTTTTATTAATAATTATTATTATTTTAAATATTCATTTTAATTATTTATCAATTTATTTTTATAGAAATATGAATTACAAAATAAATTATTAGTGAGACAAATATAATTTAAATAATTTATTTTTCATCAAAAAAATATATATGGTTATAAAATGAGAAAAAATTTTTAAAATAAAAAATTATTATTTAGTAATATATCTTATTTTGATTTTGAATCATTTTAGATTCTACAATTATATTTTAATTTATATCATTCTTATTAATACTAGTTTATTAATTTATTTATTGATCATTATTCTAATATTTATAATAAAATTATTGATATTTAGTTTACATTATATTTAATTATTAAAATTATTATAACTAAATATTATATTCACATTTAAAAAAATTTAAAATTAATATATTTTCAAAGGTTACAACCTTCAAAAATTAAAAAAATTCAAAAAATTAAATTTTTTGTTTTTAATTCTTTAGATAATAACTGTAAATCACTAAAGGTCTAAACACTTAAATCACTAAACTACTAAACCCAAAAACACCTAAATACTTAAATCATTAAACTAGTATATCCTGAATAATAAATAATAAATCTAAATTTTATTTGTATCCATTATAATTTTAAATAATTGTTTTAATTATTTATTAGTTTATTATTATAGAATTATAAATTACAAAATAAATTATGAGTAAGGTAAATTAATTTAAATAATTTATTTATAATAACAAAAATATAAAGTTATAAAAAAAGCAAAACATTAAAAAAATTATTATTAAGTAATATATTTTACATTGATTTTGAATAAATTTAGATTTTGCAAATATATTTTAAATAATATCTATCTTATTAATAATAGTTTATTAAATTTTTTGATCATTATTATAATATCTAGCAATGTAATTATTTATATTGAATTTAAATGACTTATAATTTTTAAGATTATTATAACTAAATATTATATTTAGTTATAATAAAATTTAAAAATTATTATAATTTCAAAGGTTATAACCTTAAAAAATTTAAAAAATAATAAAAATAAATTTTTTGTTATATCATTGTTTAAATAAAACTTATAAAGCACTAAATGCCTAACCACTTAAACCTCTAAACTCCTAAATACAAAAGTCCCTAAATACTTAAACCTTTAAACTCGTAAAACTTAAATATAATTTAAATAATTTATTTTTCATCAAAAAAAATATAAGCTTATAAAAAGAAGCAAAAACTATAAAAAATTAATATTTCGTAATAAATTTTACTTAGATTTTGAATATTTTTAGGTTTTCCAATTATATTTTAATTTATATCTATCATATTAATAATAGCATTTTAATTTATTTTTTGATAATTGATATCATATCTATCAATAAAATTGTTTAGATTTAGTTATTATTATATATAATTATAATGATTATTATTACTAAATATTATATTCACATTTTTAAAATATATTAAAATTATTAAATTTTCAAAGGTTATAACCTTTGAAAATGTGAGAAAATATCAAAAATAATTTTTTTGTTATTTCATTATTTAAATAAAACCTATAAACCACTAAATGCCTAAAAACATAATTCACTAAATTCATAAATGAAAAAACCTATAAATACTTAAAATATTAAACTAGTATATATTTATAATAATTCATAAATCTCATTTTAATTTTTATTCAGTACATTTTAAAATTTTTTTTAATTATTTATCAGTTTATTTTTATAGAAATATTATTTACAAAATAAATTATTAGTGAGATAGATCTAATTTAAATTAGACTAGTATACCCAAAATAATAAAGAATAAATATCAATATTTTTTTTATTATAATTTTAAATATTCATTTTAATTAATTATTTGTTTTTTTATATAAATATTAATCAAAAAATAAATTATGAGTTAGACAACTATAATTTATATAAATTAATTTTTATCAAAAAAATATGTATAAACTTTTTAAAAGAAAAAAAAATTCAAAACAACAAGTTATTATATAGTAATATATTTTGCTTTTCTCCTGAATCATTTTAGTTTTTGTAATTATATTTTTAATTGATATCTATCTTATTAATAATAGATTATTAATTTATTTTTTGATCATTATTAGAATATTTATCAATAAAATTGTTTATATTGAATTTATATTATATATAAATATAATGATTATTATAACTAAATATTGTATTCACATTTTAAAAAAAATTTAAAATTATTATATTTTCAAAGGTTATAAGATTTGAAATCAAAAATAATAATAATAAATATTTTATTATTTTATTTTTTTAATAAAACATTTAAACCACAAAATGAATACACGGTTAAATCAGTAAATTCTGAAACCTCATAATGCCTAAACACATAAACCATTAAACTTTTATATACTACTTAAAAATAATAAATCTAATTTTTATTTCTATTTATTATAATTTTAATTATTCATTTTAATTATTTATTATTTTATTTTTATAGAAATATTTATTACAAATTAAATTATTAGAGCTACATATATATTTTAATTAGTTTATTTTTAATCAAAAAAATATATATGCTTATAATAGAAGTAAAAATTTAAAAATTAAAAATTATTATCTAGTAATATATTTAATTTAATTTTGAATCAATTTGGGTTTTATAAATATTTTTTAATTAATATCAAACTTTTTATTAATAGTTTATTAATTTAAATTTTGATGATGATTATATTATCTATCAATAAAATTATTAATATTGAATTTATATGATATATAATTATTAATATTATTATAACTAAATATTGTATTCACATTTCCAAAAATTGTAAATATTATTATATTTTCAAAGGTTATAACCTATGAAAATGATAACAAATTATAGAAATTTATTTTGTTATTTTATTTTTTTATATAAAACCTATAAACCACTAAATGCCTAAAAACATAAATTACAAACTCCTAAATGACAAAACCTTTAAATACTTAAACTATTAAACAGGTGTACATTAATAAAAAATCATAAATCTCAAAGGTTATAACCTTTAAATTGCAAACTCCTGAATATTATATTCACATTTTAAAAATTTTAAAATTAATATAATTTCAAAGGTTACAACCTTCAAAAATTAAAAAAAAAATCAAAAAATTAAATTTTTTATTTCTTCATTCTTTAAATAAAAACTATAGATCACTAAAGGCCTAAACACTTAAATCACTAAACACAAAAATACCGAAATACTTAAACCATTAAATTGGTATTTCCTGAATAATAAATAATAAATCTTTATTTTATTTGTATTCATTATAATTTTAAATATTCATTTTAATTATTTATTAGTTTATTTTTATAGAATTATAAATTAAAAATTAATTATCATGAAGACAAATATAATTTAAATAATTTACTTTTAATAACAAAAAATATAAACTTATAAAAAGAAGCAAAACATCAAAGAAAGAATTATTTTGTAATATATTTTACTTTGATTTTGAATAAATTTACGTTTTGCAAATATATTTAAAATAATATCTATCTTATTAATAATAGTTTATTAATTATTTTTTGATCATTAATATAATTTATTTCAATATAATTATTTATATTGAATTTATATGATATATAATTATTATGATTATCATAAGTAAATATAGTATTCACATAAAAAAAATTTAAAAATTGTTATATTTTCAATGTTTATAACATTAAAAAATTAGAAAAAATAATAAAAATAATTTTTTTG
Source organism: Sapria himalayana (assembly GCA_029783825.1). NCBI lineage: Eukaryota > Viridiplantae > Streptophyta > Magnoliopsida > Malpighiales > Rafflesiaceae > Sapria > Sapria himalayana. The sequence continues at coordinate 25,330 of JAREIK010004467.1, forward strand.
TTATATCATTGTTTAAATAAAACTTATAACCCATTAAATGCCTAAATACATAAATCTCTAAACTTTTAAACCCCGAAGCCCCTAAATACCTAAACCTTTAAACTCATAAACCTTAAATATAATTTAAATAATTTATAAAAATATTAATTACAAAATAAATTATGAGTGACAAATATAAATTAAATAATATATTTTTCATCAAAAAAAATATAAGCTTATAAAATGATGCAAAAACATAAAAAAATTATCTTTTAGTATTAAATTTTACTTTGATTTTGAATCATTTTAGGTTTTTTAATTATATTTTAATTTATATCTATCATATTAATAATAGTTTATTAATTTATTTTTTGATAATTGATATAATATTATCAATAAAATTGTTTATATTAGTTTATATTATATATAGTTATAATAATAATTATTACTAAATATTGTATTCATATTTTTAAAAAATTTTAAAATTATTATATTTTCAAATGTTATGACATTTACAAATTTGAAATAATATCAAAAATAATTTTTTTGTTATTTCTTTGTTTAAATAAAAGTTATAACCCATTAAATGCCTAAATACTTAAATCAATAACTTCTAAATCTCGAAAACCCTAAATAGATAAATTTTTTAGACAGGTATATCCTAAATAATAATAATACATCTCATTTTTATTTTTTCATTATAATTTTATATATTCATTTTAATTATTTATTTGTTTATTTTTATATAAATATTAATTACAAAATAAATTATAAGTTAAACAAATATAATTTATATAAATTATTATTCAACAAAAAAATATAGATAAACTTATTAAAAGAATAAAAAAATTAAAAACAAAAAATTATTATATAGTAATATATTTTACTTTGTTTCTGAATCATTTTAGGTTTTGTAATTATATTTTAATTGATATCTAACTTATTAATAATAGATTATTAATTTATTTTTTGACCATTATTATAATATTTATCAATAAAAATATTTTTATGATATTAGATTTAATAATTATTATAACTAAATATTGTATTCACTTTTGAAAAAAAATTTAAAATTATTATATTTTCAAAGATTATAACCTTTGAACATGTGAAAAAACAAACAATATATTTTTTATTATTATTTCATTGTTTAAATAAAACCTATAAATCACTAAATGCTTAAACACTTAAATCACTAAACTACAAAATCCTGATACCCGCACATAGATAATCGTTTAAATGGGCATACCCTAAATAATAATTAATAAATCTCATTTTTAATTGTTTTCATTATAATTTAAAAAATTCATTTTGATTGTTTAGTTTTTTATTTATATATATATATATTAATTAAAAAATAAATTTCGAGTGATATAGATATTATTTAAATAATTTATTTTTAATCATAAGAAAATATAAGCTTATAAAAAGAAGCAAAAACTAAAAAACAAAAATTATTATTTAGTAATAAATTTTATTTGGATTTTGAATAATTTTATGTTTTGAAAATATATTTTAATTTATATCCATCATAATAATAATAATATATTAATTTTTGTTTTTATAATTGATATCATATCTATGAATAAAATTGTTTAATTTAGTTTATATTATATATAATTATAATGATTATTATTACTAATCATTGTATTTACCTTTGAAAATGAGAAAAAATATCAAAAATAATTTTTTTGTTATTTCATTGTATATAAAAAACCTATAAACCACTAAATTCCTAAAAACATAAATCGCTAAAGTCCTTAATGAAAAAACCTCTAAATACTTAAAATTTAAACTAGTATACATTAATAATAATTCATAATCTCATTTTAATTTTTATTCAGTATAATTTTAAATTTTAATTTTAATTATTTATCAGTTTATTTTTATTGAAATATTAATAACAAAATAAATTATTAGTGAGATAAATATAATTTAAATTAAATTGGTATACCCTAAATAATAAAGAATAAATCTCATTTTTTTTCATTATAATTTTAAATATTCATTTTAATTATTTATTTGTTTATTTTATATAAATATTAATTAAAAAATAAATTATGAGTTAGACAAATATAATTTATATAAATTATTTTTCATCAAAAAAATATAAATAAACTTATTAAAATAAAAAAAATTAAAAACAAAAAATTATTGTATAGTAATATAATTTGCTTTGCTTCTAAATCATTATGGATTTTGTAATTATATTTTAATTGATATCTATCTTATTAATAATAGATTATTAATTTATTTTTTGATCATTATTAGAATATTTATAAATACTATTGTTTATATTGAATTTATATGATATATAAATATAATGATTATTATAACTAAATAATGAATACACATTTGAAAAAAATTTAAAAATTATTATATTTTCAAAGGTTATAACATTTGAAAATATCAAAAAATAATAAAAATAAATATTTTGTTATTTTAATTTTTAAATAAAACCTATAAAGCACTAAATGTATACACAGTTAAATCAGTAAACTCTTAAAGCCCGTAATGCCTAAATACATAAACAATTAAACCACTATATATTACTTAATAATTAAGAAATCTAATTTTTATTTCAATTTATAATAATTTTAAATATTCATTTTATTATTTATTAGATAATTTTTATATAAATTTTTATTACAGAATAAATTATGAGTGCGACAAATATATTTAAATAATTATTTTTAATAAAAAAAATATACTTTTATAAAAGAAGTAAATATTTAAAAATTAAAAATTATTATTCAATAATATTTTTTACTTTAATTTTGAATCAATTTGGGTTTTGTAAATATTTTTTTAATTAATATCTATCATATTATTAGTAGTTTATTAATTTAATTTTTGATATTATTATAATATCTATCAATAAATTTGTTTATATTTAATTTATATGATATATAATTATTAAAATTATTATAACTAAATATTGTATTCACATTACAAAAAATTTTAATTATTATTATATTTTCAAGGTTATAACCTATGAAAATGACAAAAAATTGCAAATATTTTTTTGTTATTTTATTATTTAAATAAAACCTATAAACCACTAAATGCGTAAAAACATGAATCGCTAAACACATATATGACAAAACCTCTAAATACTTAAACTATTAAATTGGTATACATTAATAATAAATCATAAATCTCATATTAATTTTTATTCAGTATAATTTTAAATTTTTATTTTAATTATTTATCAGTTTAATTTTATACAAATATTAATTACAAAATAAATTCTTAGTGAGACAGATATAATTTAAATTAACTCGGTATATCCTAAATAATAAATATTAAATCTCATTTTTTTTTCATTATAATTTTAAATATTCATTTTAATTATTTATTTGTTTATTTTTATATGAATATTAATTAAAAAATAATTAAGAGTTAAACAAATATAATTTATGTAAATTATTTTTAATCAAAAAAATATGGATAAACATTTTAAAAAAAATTACAAAACAAAAAATTTTTATATAGTAATATATTTTGGTTTGCTTATGAATCATTTTATGTTTTGTAATTATATTTTAATTGATATCTATCTTATTAATAATAGATTATTAATTTAATTTTTGATCATTATTAGAATATTAATCACTAAAATTGTTTATATTGAATTTATATGTTATATAAATATAATGATTTTTATAACTTAATATTGAATTCGCTTTTGAAAAAAATTTAAAAATTATTATTTTTTCAAAGGTTATAACCTTTGAAAATATCAAAAAATAATAAAAATAAATTTTTGTTATTATATTTTTTAAATAAAACCTATAAACCACTAAATTCATACACAATTAAATCAGTATACTCCTAAACCCCGTAATAGCTAAATACATAAACCATTAAACCACTATATAATACATAATAATTAATAATCTAATTTTTATTTATATTTATTATAATTTTAAATATTCATTTAATTATTTATTAATTTATTTTTATAGAAATATTTATTACAAAATAAATTATGAGTAAGACAAATATAATTTAAATAATTTATTTTTAATCAATATATATATATACGCTTATAAAAGAAGTAAAATTTAAAAATTAAAAATTATTATTCAGTAATATATTTTACTTTAATTTTGAATCAATTTGGGTTTTGTAAATATTTTTAAATTAATATCTATCTTATTATTAATAGTTTATTAATTTAATTTTTGATCATTATTATATTAACTATCAATAAAATTATTTATTTAGAATTTATATGATGTATGATTATTAATAATATTATAACTAAATATTGTATTCACATTTTAGAAAATTTTAAATCTCGAGACCATTAAACTGGTATAAATTAATAATAAATCATAAATCTCATTTTAATTTTTATTCAGTATTATTTTAAATTTTTATTTCAATTATTTATTAGTTTATTTTTATAGAAATATTAATTACAAAATAAATTATTAGTGAAACAGATATAATTTAAATAATTTATATTTCATCAAAAAAAATATATAAGCTTATATGAATAGGCACAATTTTAAAAACAAAAATTTATTATTTACTAAAATTTTTATTTTGATTTTGTATAATTTTAGATTTTGCATTTATATTTTAATTTATATCATTCTTTTTAATAATAGTTTATTAATTATTTATTGATCATTATTATAATATCTATTAATAAACTATTTATATTGAGTTTAGATTATATATAATTATTAAGATTATTATAACTAAATATTATATTCACATTTAAAAAAAATTAAAAATTATTATATTTTCAAAGGTTATAACCTTCAAAAATAATAAAAAACAAAAAATTACATTTTTTGTTTTTTCTTTCTTTAAATAAAAACTATAAATTACTAAAGGCATAAACACTTAAATCTCTAAACCCCAAAACACCTAAATACCTAAACCATTAAAACTGTATATCGTGAATAATAAATAATAAATTTAACTTTTATTTGTATTCATTATAATTTTAAATATTCAGTTTAATTAATTATTAGTTTATTTTTATAGAATTATAAATTACATAATATATTTTGAGGAAGACATATATAATTTAAATAATATAATTTTAAGAACAAAAAATATAAACTTATAAAAAGAAGCAAAACATCAAAATCATTATTATTTAGTAATTTATTTTACTTTGATTTTGAAGAAATTTAGGTTTTGCAAATATATTTTAAATAATATCTATCTTATTTATAATAGTTTATTAATTTATTTTTTGATCATTAATAAAATATCTATCAATATTATTATTTATATTGAATTGATATGATATATAATTATTAATATTATCAAAACTAAATATAGTATTCACATTTAAAAAAATTTAAAAATTGTTATATTTTCAAAGGTTAAAACTTTCAAATATGAGAAAAAATAACAAAAAATAAATTTTTTGTTATAATATTGTTTAAATAAAACTTATAAACCATTAAATACCTAAACACATAAATCTCTAAACTCATAAACCCTCAAGCCCCTAAATACTTAAACCTTTAAACTCGTAAACCTTAAATATAATTTAAATAATTTATTTTTTATCAAAAAATATATAATCTTATAAAATGAGGCAAAAACTAAAAAACAAAAATTATTATTTAGTAATAAATTTACTTTGATTTTTAATCATTTTAGTTTTTGTAATTAATTTTAATTTATATCTTTCATATTACTAATAGTTTACTAATTTATTTTTTGATAATTGATATAATATCTATCAATATAATTGTTTATATTTAGTTTATATTATATATTGTTATAATAATAATTATTACTAAATATTGTTTCCACATTTTAAAAAAATTTTAAATTTATTATATTCTCAAAGGTTATAATCTTTGAAAATTTCAAAAAATATCAAAAATAATTTATTTATTATTTCATTGTTTAAATAAAACCTATAAACCACTAATATCTAAATACTTAAATGAATAACTTCTAAATCTAGAAAATAGATAACTTTTTTAATCGGATATATCCTAAATAATAAACAATAAATCCATTTTTATTTGTTTCATTATAATTTTAAAGATTCATTTTAATTTTTTATTTGTTTATTTTTATATAAATATTAATTAAAAAATAAATTAGGAGTTAGACAATTATAATTTATATAAATTATTTTTAATCAAAAAAAAATATAGATAAACTTATAAAAAGAATAAAAAATTTAAGACAAAATTATTATATAGTAATATATTTTGCTTTACTTTTGAATCATTTTAGGTTTTGTAATTATATTATAATAGATATCTATCTTATTAATAATAGATTATCAATTTATTTTTTGATCATTATTAAAATATTTATCATTAAAATTGTTTATATTGAATTTATATGATATTTAAATATAATGATTATTATAACTAAATATTGAATTTACTTTTAAAAAATTTTTAAAATTATTATATTTTCAAAGTTTATAACCTTTGAAAATGTGAAAAAATAATAAAAATATATTTTTTTGATATTCATTGTTTAAATAAAACCTATAAACAACTAAATGCCTAAACACTTAAATCAATAACTCCTAAATCTCTAAAACCCTTAATAATAAATAAAAATCCTTTTAAATCGGTAACCCTAAATAATAAATAATAAATCTCAATATTATTTTTTTTATTATAATTTTAAATTTTCATTTTAATTATTTATTCGTTTATTTTATATAAATATTAATTACAAAATAAATTATGAGTTAGACAAATATAATTTATATAAATTATTTTTCATCGAAAAATATAGATAAACTTATAAAAAGAATAAAAAATTTTAAGACTAAAATTTATTATATAATAATATATTTTGCTCTCCTTCTGAATCATTTTAGATTTTTAATTATATTTTAATCTGATATCTATCTTATTAATAATTATTTATTAATTTATTTTTTGATAATTATCAGAATATGAATCAATAAAATTATTTATATTGAATTTATATGATATATAAATATAATGATTATTATAACTAAATATTAAATTCACTTTTGAAAAAAGTTTAAAAATTATTATATTTTCAAGGTTATAACCTTTGGAAATTCGAAAAAATAATAAAAATAAATTTTATGTTATTTTATTTTTTAAATAAAACCTATAAACCACTAAATGCATACACAGTTAAATCAGTAACTCCTAAACCCCGTAATGCCTAAATACATAAACCATTAAACTGCTTTATACTACTTAATAATTAATAAATTGAATTTTTATTTCAATTTCTTATTATTTTAAATATTCATTTTAATTATTTATTAGTTTATTTTTATAGAAATTTTTATTACAAAATAAATAGAGTGCGACACATAATTTAAATAATTTATTTTTAAACAAAAAATATATATACGCTTATAAATAAGTAAAAATTTAAAAATTATTATCCAGTATTATATTTTACTTTAATTTTTATTCAATTTGGGTTTTGTAAATATTTTTATTAATATCTATCTTATTATTAATACTTTATTAATTTAATTTTTGATTATTATTATAATATCTATCAATAAAATTATTTATATTGAATTTATATCATATAAATTATTAATATTATTATAACTAAATATTATATTCACATTTCAAAAAATTTTAAATATTAATTTATTTTTAATGGTTATAACCTTTGAAAATCAGAAAAAATCTAAAATAATTTTTTTTATTTTTATTATATAAATAAAACCTATAAACCACTAAATACCTAAAAACATAAATTGATAAACTCCTAAATGAAAAAACTCCTAAATAATCAAATTATTAAACCGGTATACCATAATAATAATCATAAATCTCATTTTAATTTGTATTCATTCTAATTTTAAATATTCATTTTAATTATTTATTAGTTTATTTTTTATAGAAATATTAATTATAAAATAAATAATGAGTTAACAAATATACTTTTAATAATTTATTTTTAATCAAAAAAAATAAGCTTATAAAAAGAAGTAAAAATTTAAAAACAAAAAACTATTATTTAGTAATATATTTTACTTTGATTTTGAATCATTATATATAGGTTTTGCAATTATATTTTAATTGCTATTAATCTTATTAATAAAATTTTATTAATTTATTATTTGATCATTTTTATAATATATAACAATAAAATTACTTATATTCAAATTAAATGTCTTATAATTATTAAGATTATTATAACTAAATATGATATTTAAATTTTAAAAAAATTTAAAAATTATTATATTTTCAAAGGTTATAACCTTCAAAAATGATAACAAATTACAAAAATAATTTTTTTATTATTTTATAATTTAAATAAAACTTATAAACCACTAAATGCCTAAACATTTAAATCTCTAGACTTCTAAACACCAAAATCCCCTAAATACTTAAACCATTAAACCTATATAAGCTAAATAATAAATAATAAATCTCATTTTTATTTGTATTCATTATAATTTTAAATATTCATTTTAATTATTTTTAGTTTATTTTTATAGAAATATTAATTACAAAATAAATAATGAGTGAAACATATATAATTTAAATAATTTTTTTTTTATGAAAAAAAATTAGCTTATAAAAATAAACAAAATTTCAAAAATTTAAAATTTTATTTAGTAATATAATTTTCTTTGATTTTGAATTATTTTGGGTTATGCAAATATATTTTAATTAATATCTATCTTATTAATAATAATTTATTATTTTATTTTTTGATCATTATTAATATATATATAATAAATTTTTATATTTTGAATTTACAACAAATATAATTTTTAAGATTCTTATAACTAAGTATTGTATTCCTATTTTATAAATATTAAAAAATTATTATATTTTAAAAGGTTATAACATTTGAAAATCACGAAAATTCATAAATATAAATTTTTTGTTATTTCTTTGATTAAATAAAACCTATAAACACCTAAATGTGTAAACATATAAATCAATAATCTCATTAACCCCAAAAACCACAAAAAACATAAACAATTAAATAGTTATACCTTATAAAATAAATCATAAACCTCATTTTTTATTTGTATTTATTATAATTTTAAATATACATTTTAATTATTCATTAGTTTATTTTTATAGAAATATAAATTAAAAAATAAAATATTAGTGAGACAAATATAATTTAAATGACTAATTAGTATTCATAAAACCTATAAACCACTAAATGACTAAATTCTAAAATGACTAAACTCCTAAATCCCGAAGCCCATAAATACTTAAAACATTAAATTAGTATAGTCAAAATAATAAATAATAAATCTATTTTTTATTAGTATTGATTATAATTTTAAATATTCATTTTAATTATTTATCAGTTTATTTTTAATGAAATATTAATTACAAAATAAATTATTAGTGCGACATATATTGCTTACATAATTTATTTTTCATTAAATAAATGCTAATAAAAAAAGGCAAATTTAAAAAAA
>JAREIK010004468.1:0-40000 GCA_029783825.1 Sapria himalayana
ATAGACAGATAGACATAGGCAAACAAAAAGAATGAAAGATAGATAAATAAATAGATAGCTAGATAGATAGATAGATAGAAATATAGACAGATAGACAGATATATAGAAAGATAGATAGTTTGATATACAGTTAAACATATTGATAGATAGATAGATAGACATATAGATAGATAATTATAAATATAGACAGATAGATGAATAAATAAATAGATAGATAGATAGACAGATAAAAGATAGACAGATTAACAGATAAAGAGATAGTCTGATAGTCTAATATGAAGAAAGATAGGTAAATAGTTAGACAGATAAACAAATAAACAGATAGACAGACATATAGATAGATAGATAGATTGTTAATTAGTTATTGAATTAGATAGATAGAAACATAAATAGATTGATTGATAAATTAATAAATTGATAGATAAATACCTAGATCCATAGACAGATAGATAATTAGATAAATAGAAGGTTAGACATAAAGACAAATAAATAGATAGTAAGATAGACAGATAGACTGATATACAGATAAAGAGATATACATATATATATTGATAGATAAATTGATAGATAGACATATAGATATATTTGGCAAAAAGATAGATGGATATACACATATACTTATAAACTAAAAGACTAATAAAAAGATAGATAGTTAGTTAGATAGAAGATAGTCACTTTGAAGGAAAGATAAATAGGTATACAAATAAATATATAGAAAGATTGATAGATAGATGGATAGATAGATAGATAGAAAAATAGATTGATAGACATATAGATAGACAGACATATAGATAGACAGATAGATAGCTAGACAAACAAATAAATAGATATAGAGATTGATAGATCTATATATATATATATATATATATATATATATATATATAGACAAATTGATTGATTCAAAAATTGATAGAAAGAAAGTTAAAATGTTAAATAGATAGATAGACAGTTGCATAGATTGATAGATAGACATAGTCATATAGACAAATAGATAGACATATAGATAGATAGATGATTGATTGATTGATTGATATATAGATAGATTTATTGATTGATTAACTCATATATTGATAGACTAATAAATAAAAAGATTGGTAGACAATTAGACAGATAGATAGAAAAATAGATAGTTACATAGATATATTAAGAGATAGACACATAGACACATACCCACATAGGCACATAGACCCATAGACACAAAGACATATACAGATAGATTTATACAAAAGAGACATAAAGATATATATACACAATTAGAGAAATAGGTAAAAAGACATATAGGAAAATAGAGAGAAAGATAGATATTCAGATAAACAAATAATTAAATAAAAAGAAAGAAGATAGATAGACAGATAAATAGACAGATAGATAGACTAAGAACTAGAATAATAAACAAATAGATAGATAGCTAGATATATATATCGAGAGATAGATAGATATAATGATAGATTGATTGATTGGCAAATATATAAATTGATAGATATACAAATATACAGATAGCTAGATAAATAAATAGATAGGCAAATAGACAGATAGACAAATAGATAGATAGAGAGATAGATAATAGTAAAATATATAGATAGGTACATAAATAGTCAGATACATAGATAGACAAAAATATAGATAAATAGATAGGATGATAGGTAGATAGACAAATATAGATACACACATATATAGAGAGATATATAGAAAGAAAGAAAGAAAGAAATATAGATATATACACAGATAGACAGATAGATAGTAGAAACATAGATAGAAAGATAGACAGACAGATAGATAGATAGACTAACAGATAGATAAATATATAGAGAGATCTATAGATAAAAAAATAGGCAGATAGACAGATAGATAGATTAATAGATAGATAGACATATAAGCATAGAAGTAGATAAATAGATAGTTAGTTAGTTAGATAGATTATAAGTAGATAGGTAAATAGATAGATAGACATATTGACAAATAGATAGATAGTAAGATAGATAGATAGCCAGATATCAAGATAGATAAATAGATATATATATATATATATATATATATAGACAAATTGATTGAAACACATTTAGGCAAATTAAAAATTAGATATATATATATATATATATAGGCTAATAGTAGAAAGGTAATTAGATGGTTAGAAAGATAGATAGATAGATAGATAGAAAGATAGACAGACAGATAGATAGATAGACACATAGATAAATAGACAAATAGATAATTTGATTGATACATCATTAGATAGAGAGAAAGATATATGGATAGATAGTAAATAGACATGTAGATAAATTTATATATAGATAGATAGATAGACAAACAGATAGATAGATAGAAATATAGATAAAGAGATAGACAGAAAGACAGATAGATAGATAGAAATATAGATAGAGAGATAGACAGATAGACAGATAGATATATAGAAAGATAAATACACAAATAAATAGATAGAGAGATATATAGATCTTTAGATAGATAGATAGATAGATAGATAGACATATAGATAAATATATAGATAAACAAATAGATAGATATTCAGATAGACATAAAGATAAATAGACAAAATGACAAATAGATATATAGATAATTAGATAGATAGATTGATAAATACATAGATAGATTAATAAATAGATAGATAGAAATACAAATAGAGAGATAGATAAAAAGTCAAATAGTAAAATAGATATAAATTGAGATATGTAAATAGACACTTACATAGATAGACAAATATATATATATATATATATATATATATATTTATAAACAATTTGATAGGTTAATAAATAGATAGATAGATAGTTTAATAGACCAATAGATAGATAGATACTTTAATAGATCAATAGATAGACAGATAGGATGATAGATAGAAAGATAGAAAAAGATATATAGATATATAGATAGATAGATTGACAGATAGATGGATATATAGATAGACAAATAGATAAATGGTTATATTGATAGATAAACAAATAGACATATCAAAAGATAGATATATAGACAAATAGAAAAAGAAATAGACATATAGATAGATAGATAGATAAATAAATAAATAAATAGATAGATAGAATGATAGAAATATAGAAAGAAAGGTAGATTAGTAAATAGATATAAAGTCTTATTAACTAGTGGATATTTCGATAGTTAAACAAATAAACAGACCAAAAGATATACATATAGATTTTTAGAATGACAGACAGACAGACAAATAGATATATAGATATATAGATATATAGATAAATTGATAGATAGATTGGTAGATAGAAAGATAGTTAAATAATTATATAGATAAACAAAAAGAAAAAAAGTTAGTTACATAGATAGATTGACACATAGACATATATACAAATAGATAGATAGATAGATAGATAGAAAGAAAAAAGATGGTTACATAGATAGATAGATAGATAAATAGACTTATAGATAAACATGTAGATATATAGATAGATAGGTAGGTAGATATATAGATAAACATATTGATAAATAGATATATAGATAGATAGATATACATATAGATAGATATTTAGATAGACATATAGATAGATAATTAGATAGACAGATAGATAGTCAAAAGGATTAATAGATAGATAGTCAAATAGACATATATATAGATAGGCATATTGATAGATAGACATATAAAAAAGATAGATAGATAGTTTGATAGATTGATAGTTAGATAGATACATAGATAAACAGACAGACAAAGAGATAGAAAGATATATAGACAAAAGAAAGTTAGATAGATAGAGAGATAGAAACATAGAAGCATACTAGATAGACTAAAAAAATACATAGATAGATAGATATACATATAGATACATAATTGATAGATAGATAGATATTTAAGTAGATAAATATAAGATAGATAGATAGACATATAGACAAATATATAGTTAGATAGTTATATGCATAGAAACATAAATAGATAAATAAATAGACAAATAGACATATAGGCAATTAGACTAATACACTAATATGTAGTTAGATAAATTAATAGATAGACACATAGATAAATAGTTATAGAGATAATTAAATAGATAGATTGATAATTAAATAGATAGATATACAGACATATAGACATGTATATAGATTGATATATCGATATACTTATAGATAGGTAGATTGGTATATAGATAATTAGAAAGATAGCTAGATATACAAATAGACATATAAATAGATATAGAGATAGAAAGATAGATAGATAGAAAGATAGATTTATTAATAGACAAATAATCATATAGATATATAAACAAATAGATAGATAGATAGATAGACATATAAATAGTTAGATAGATAGACATATAAGACAAATAGATAGATTGACTAATAGATTGAAAGATAGAAAATATAGTTAAATAGTTAGACATATAAACATAGAGATTATTTGTAAGTTAGTGAATTAAACAGATATAATGATAAATAGATAGATAGATTCATAAATTGAGAAATATATAGATATATTAATAAAGAGATTAACATATAAATAGTTAGACACATAGATAAATTAATAAAGAGATTGACATATAAATAGTTAGACACATAGATAGATAAACATATAGATAGATAGATAGATAGATCTATAGACACATAGACTCATAGACTGATAGACTAATAGATAGATAAAGAGATAGATCGATAAAGAGATAGACAAATTGATAGATAGATAGATAGATAGACATATTGATAGATAGACATATAGATAAATAGATAGATAGACAAATAGATAGACAGACAGACAGACAGATAGATAGATAGATAGATGGATAGATAGATAGAATGATATACATATAAATGAATAGATTGAAAGATAAATAAAAACATAGACAAATAGAAAGATCGATAAATAGATAGATAAGCACAAAGATAGATAGATAGATAGATATATATATATATATATATATATATATATATATATCTAGATTGATAGACATACAAATAGATAGAGAGATAGATTGACACATAGACACATAGACAGATAGACACATATACACATAGATATAGATTAATAGATAGATATAAAGAGAGTCAAATAGATAGATAGAAAAATAAACATATAGGTAGATAGATAGATAAGAAAATAGAGAGATAGATAGATATATAGTTAAGGAAATAGATCGCTAGAAATATAGAAAGATTGAATGATAGATAGATAGATTGATATATATATATAGATTGATAGATACATAGATACATAGATAGACAAATAGATAGTCTATTAGATACTCTGATTAATAGATAGATAGATAGGTAGATAGATAGACATACAAATAGCTAGATAGATAGATTGAAATATATACATATCGATAGACACATACATAGTCAGATATATAAATAGATAAGTATATATATATATATATATACATGGAAAATAGACAGCAAGATAAAAATATAGATAGATAGATAGATAAACATATATACATATAGATAGACATATAGATATACATATAGATAGATTGATAGACTAAAATATAGATATATAGATATGTAGATACACAGATAGATAGATAGATGAATAGACAAAAAGACAAATAGACAAATAGAAAGACTGATATAAAAATAGGCTGCTTGACAAATAGAGAGATAGATTGATAGACAAATAGATAGATAGATAGACAAATAGAAAGATATATAGATATAAAGAAAGATAGATAACTATGCTTATCAATAAAAAGATTGCAAGTTAGGTTCATAGATAGAATGATAGATAGATTGATGCACAATTTAAGAGAAAAATAGATAGATAGATAGATTGATTGATAGATTTATACATAGTTGTATAAATAGATTGATAGATAGATCAAAAGATTATAAGAAAGAAAGATAGATAGATAAATTGATTGATTGATTAATTGATAGACAAATATATAGATAGAAATATTGATAGATAGATAGCTAGAAATATAGATGAATAAATTGATAAATAGACAAAAAGCTAGAGAGATATATTGATTGAAAGATTGAAAAATAGATAGATAGATAGATATATAGATATATATATACATAGATGTATAGATAGATGGATTGATAGATCAATAGATTATAAAGAATATAGATAGATAGATAGGGAGATTGATAAACATTTTCATATATAGATAGATAGATAGATAGAAATATAGATAGATACATAGACATAAAGATAGACAAATAGATAGATATTAGATAAATAGCTAGATAGATATATAGATTGATTGATTGACAAATAAATAGACATATAGATATACAGATAAAAAGACATATAGACAGAGAGATTGTTAGATAGCAAAATTGACATATATATATATATATACATAAATAGATTGATAAATTGATAATCAAATAGATAGACAAATAGATAGATAGTTAGAGAGATATATAGATAAATTAGTAAATTCAATAGATAGACATATAGTTAGATAGATATATAAATAAATAGATAGATAGACATAAAGATAGACAAATATATAGAATGGTAGATAAATAGATAGATAGATAGATATATTGATAGATAGATAGACAAATAGAAAGGCAGAAAGATAGATATTAAACAGACATACAGACAGACAGACAGATATATAGATATATAGATAGATAGATAGATAGATAGACATATATACAAATAGTAAGATAGACATATAGATAGACTTATAGAAAGATAGAAAGATAAAAAGATAGACAGACAGATAGATATTTAGTTTAAAAGATAGATAGACAGATAGATAGATAGATAGGTTGACAGATAATTAGATAGACTGATAGATAGATAAATAGATAAATAGAAAGACAAATCGATAGACATAGATAGATAAAGGGAAACACAGATAGATAAACTTATAGATTGACACAAATATAGATAAATAAATAGATAGATAAACAGATAGATAGATAAATAGATAAATAGATAGATAGATCGATCTATAGATTGATAGAGAGATAGATAGATTGATTGATTGATATATAAATAGACAAATAGATAGAAATATAGATAAATAGATATATAGACATATAGATAGGTAGATAGATAGACAAATAGATTGATTGATTGATTGACAAATAGACATATTAACAAACAAACAGACAAAAAGATTGACATAAAGACAAACAAATCAATAGATAGTTAGATAGGTACGTAAAAAGATAGACAGATAGATTGATCGCTAGATAGAAAAATAGAAAAATTGATAGAAAGATAGATAACAAGATAGATTCATATAAAGATTAATAGATAGATTAATAAACATATTGATAGACAATTTTATCAACAGATTGATAGTCAGCTGATAAATTAATTGATAGACAAATAGACAGATACATAGATATATAAACAGATAGATAGAGAGAGAAGAAGATAGATCGATAGATTATTAGAAAGATAGACAAATAGATAGACAGATTGATAGAAAAATAGATAGATATATAGAATGATAAATAGAAGGACATATAGATTGATAGATAGATAGACTAGAAGATAGACAACTAGATAAATAGAAAGATAGATTGATAGATTGATTAATTGATTGAGAGATAGATAGATAAATTAATATATAGATAAATAGAAAGATAGACAAATACAAAGATAGATTGATAGATAGATAGCTAGACAGATATATAATAGATAGATAGAAAGACAAATAGATAGACTAATAGATAGATAGACAGACAGATAGATAGATAGAAGACACATAGAAAAATAGTCACGGGTATACAAATAGATAGATAGAAAGATATATGTTTAGATAGATAAATAGATAGACAAATTGATAGATTGTTTGATAGATAGATAGGTAGAAAGATAAATAGATAGATAGAGAGACAGATAGATTAATAGACAAATAGATAGATACACAAATAGATAGGTTTATAGACAATAAAATAGATAGATATATTTAAAGAATGATAGATAGACATATAGGTAGGTAGGTATATATAGAGAATGCCATATAGTTAGACTAATAAATAGATAGATAGATAGGCAGATAGATAGATATAGATATATATATATATATAGACATGTATATACACAGATAGATAGCTAGATAGATAGACAGATATATAGATAAATAGATAGGCAGATAAATAGTCATATAGATTGACATATATACTGGCGAATAGATAAAGATATTGACTTATTGATATATAGATAGATAGATAGATAGGTATATAGACACATTTAATGAGAAATAGATAGACAGATAGATAAATAAAAATATAAATAGATAGACAGATAGATAGATAGATAGATAGATACATAAATATATAATAAGATTGAAAGATAAATAGATAGATAGACAAATAGATAGACAGTTAGACAGATAGATAGACCGATAGATAAGCAAAATGATAGATAGATATATAAATAGATATATAGATTAGTATATAGATAGATACATATATAGAATGATGTATACTCATATAGATATATAGATAGATAGATAGATAGACAGACAGTCAGACAGACAGATAGATAGATATACGGATAGGTAGACAGATAGATGGTTAGTTAGATTGTTAGTTAGATTGTTAGAGAGATGGATAGATAGATAGATAGATAGACAAAAAGATAGAAGAAATGATAAACAAATAGGTATATACATAGATAGATTAATATAAAGATATATAGATAGATCGATACACAAATAGATAGACATATTGATATATAGTAAATAGATAGACAGATAGATATATAAATTGTTAGATAAAAATATTGATATATAAATTAACAAATAGATAGACAAATGGACAGATAGATACATAGATTGATATATTGGAAGATAGTTAGATATATAGATAGACGGAGAGATAGATAAAAAGATAGATAGATAGATAGATATATTGATTGATTGAAAGATAGATAGAAAGATAGGTAGATAGATAGATATATATATATATATATATATATTGATATATAGACAGATAGATAGAATGATAGACAAATAGATAGATAGATAGATAGATATAAAGATATACAGTGAGATAGTTAGATAGATAGATACATAGGCACATAGAAACCTAGAAAAATAGATAGACATATAGATAGATAGCCAGAGAGATAGATAGATAGATATTTATATATGTATAATATATATTGATAGATAGATAGATAGGCAGATATATATCTAATTAGATATATAGATAGATATATAGATATATAGATAGATAGATAGATAGACATATATATAGATAGACATATAGATACATAGTCAGATAGAATGATTGAGAAATAGAAAGATAGATAAATAAATAAAAAGATAATTAGGCAAATAGAGAGATAAATAGACAACACAACAAAAAAAATCTCATATAGTTAGGGACAATTACCTAGCTAAATAGACATTTTCCATCGCTAAACAGGATATAGCAATGGATTAACAATGGATCGGTTCCCTATCTATAGTGTTGGTCGCTAAAATTTAGTGAGGGAAAATGTCACTGGCTAAAAGTTTAGTGACGGAAAATATTTTTGCTAAAAAATATAAATTGTATAGCTAAATTAGCAAGCTAAATAAGTTATTCTGTCTCTAAATGAAAATAGCACCGAAAGATTCTCAAGCTAAAGTGATGGTCACTAAATTTTAGCGACGTAAATGGTCTCTAGCTAAATAAATTTAGCGACGGAAATATCCATTGCTAAAATAAAGAACCCTTGCTAAAATAAAGAATTCCCTTGCTAAATTAGCTAGGGATTTTTCCTTCGCTAATTTAGCAACAGATTTTTCCCTAGCTATTTTAATTTCAAAAATATTTTCAGAATGTAATTTATTTTAAAATTTTATAATTAAATAATTTATTTTTTTTATATCAAATTAAATAAAAAATGAAACTATAAATAATTTATAATAAACAAAAAATAAAATTATTTAATAACTTATTCTAATTCAATATTTTACATAATTGAAACAAAAAAATCACACAATTTTATTAGATCTTATTCATCAATGTATATATCGACAGTGCATAAAGTATAATATATCTGTGCATTGTCATTGCTTTCTGTACCTCAGCTCCTCTGATCACCATCTTTCTACTGTGAGGAGGCTATCCGAGTCACAGTGCGTAATGTCTAGTAAAAAACTCTTCACTTATACAAGCTTCTTATGTGAAACAATTCAATACCACATCTGTAAGAAATTTAAATCACTCAATCAAATCAAAAAAAATTAAAAAAACTATGTTTTGATAAATATATATTACTATAGTAAATATGTACAAATATACTAGCATTTAACTCGTGCATATATTACTACAGTATATGTACATATAAACTATAGTATTATGCGTACATATATACTGAGTACATATATGCTCAATATATATGTAAATAAAATAATATAGAATTATATTTACGTATATACTGACTATATACATATGTATATACCACATTTTTTCCATTACTACTGCTCCTGCTATCCTTGCCGCTGCTGCCGCTGCTGCCAATACCACTACCACCATCGCCGCTGCCGTCGTCGCTGTCAGTGCTGTTGTGGCTGTTGTCGCTGTTGCTATGGCTACTGTCGTTGTTGCCGTGGCTGCTGTCGCTGTTGCCGTCACTACTGTTGCTGTTGCCTCTGCCACCGCTGCCGCGCCGCCACTGCCATTACCACTACTGCCACTGTTGCTGCCGCTACTACCACTGCCACTACCTTTGCTGCCATTGCTGATGCCACTGCTGGTGTGCTGCTGTTGCCGGTGTACTGACGCTACCGATGCTACCATTGTTGTCGGTGCTACCAGTGCTACTGTTGCTACCGGTGCTGCCTCTATTTCCACTGTTGCTGCCATTGCTGCCGTAGCCTCTGTTGCCATCGCTGCCATCGCTGCCACCACTAGCACTACTGGCACATGCTGCCACTGCCACTACCAGTACTTCCGCCATTGCTGTGGCTGCCACCACTGTTGCATCCCTTGGCGCTGATGCTGACACTGCCTCCAGTGTCATCGCTGCCTGTGATGTCGCAACTGCCGCTAATGCTGCCGATGCCACCATTGTCGCTACTGCTGCTACTGCCTTCATTGCAGCTACTGCGTGGCCAGTGCTGATGCTGCCGTAGTAGTGATCGGTGTTGCTGCTGCTGATGTAGGTACTACCGCCATTGCAATTGATGCCGCCTCTGCTACTACCACTGCCACTGCCGCTATCACCACTGCCACTACTATCATCACTACCACTGCTGCTGCTGCTACCACTACTGATAATAAGCTTTTACATACCTATAAAGGCTAAAACTTTACCCAAAAAATTCAGAGATACACAAGCATAATTACAAATATAAAAAAATAGTTATTATGGACATAAACAAACACAAATTAATGTTGATTGTCATATAGCTTCCACAAAAATTTAATTAAATAATTTAATATTTTTATATTAAATTGAATAAAAACAGAAACTATAAATGAAATTTTTAAATTAAACAAAAAAAATTCATTTAATAACTTATTCTAATACATTATATTAAATAACTAAAACAAAAAAATAACAAAATTATATTACATCTTATTAATCAATGTATCTACCGACTATGCATAGAGTATAATCTATCCATATATTGACGTTGCTTTCTCTCCCTCTGCTCCTCCGATCACCATATTTCTACTGTGAAAAAGTTGTCCGAGTCATGGTACGTCATATATGTGAAAAATATTTTCACCCATACAAGCTTCGTATGGGAAACAATGCAGTACCATATCTGTAAGAAATTTATACCACTCAATCAAATCAAAATAAATAAAAAAAAACTATATTTTGATAAATATATATTACTGCAGTAAATATGTACATATATACTAGCATTTCACACGTACATATATTACTACAGTATATGTACATATAAACTATAGTATTATGCGTACATATATATTGAGTACATATATACTGAGTATATACGTACATAAAATACTGCAGTATTTTATGTACGTATATACTGACTAAATACATACATAGATACTGCATTTATTGTTGTTGCTGCCATTCCTGCAGTCACTGCCGCTCCTACCGCTGCCCCTGTTACTGCCGCTACAACTGCTGCCACTTCTACTGCTTCTACCTGCACTGCCGATGCTGCCACCTCTGCTAGTGCTGTAGCTGCTGCCGCCACTGCCGGTGCTGCAGCTACTACCGCCACTGCCACTATTGCTAACACTGCCGATGACGCCGCTGCTGCCTCCACTGCCGATGCTGCCATTGTCGCCCCAACTGGCACTGATGCCACCGCTACCTTTGATGCCACCGTTGCCGCTAATGCAGTCACTGCCTCATCTGGTGCCACTGCCACTGATGTCGCTACTACCTCTACTGAGCCCGCTACCACTACTATCACTGCTGCTATTGCAGCCACCGCTGCCGCTACTACCGCCGCTACCACTGATGCGGCCTCTGCCACCATCGCCACCACTGTTACCACTACCGTTGCTGCCACTACTACAACCTTTGCTGCCACTACTACCGCTAGTGCCACTTCTTCCACTACTGAATATAGGCTTTTACTTACTTATACTAGCTAAAACTCTACCCAAAAAATTTGGAGACACACAACCATATTCATAGATATATAAAAATAATAATTATAGACATGAACAAACAGAAATTAAAGTTGATTGTCATACAGCTTTAACAAAAATCCAAAAGATGTCCAGTAATTATATTTAGAGAGAAAGAGAGTGCAAAAATAAAATGTTTTAGGAATAATAAAAATAAAATAAGCTAGACCTCCTTTTGATATAACTAAAATTGGTAAATATGGGACCCATGCATTGGAAGGACCGTGGTAATGTCTGAATGCTCTAAATTAGAATTTTTTATGTGTCTCAGATAATGTGTCCTGCAAAGATTCATAATTAGGTTAATCGAAAAAGCAAATAACTAAACCAGAATAAAAAAAATTGTAACCTGCAAAAAAATTTCATAATTATTTGCTACAGATAGACAAAAATAAAGAATAGTTCAGAAGTAATTCTCATACGAAATCATCCTCATAATTTGTAGGGAATGCTTGCCTATCATACGAGGTTTCACAGCTGGATTTCGGAATTCTATCTGTTGTACCAATACCGCTAACCTTGACTCCATATAGGACATCTACTATTGCATTACATTTTTAAATTCTTTCATCTCATCGTTCATTTCTTTAATTTCTTGCATTTCTTCCATCAAATTAGTAAACTGCTCATCCTTCTATTCTTTAATTTCATATATTTCTTCCTACAATATTAGATATAAGCTCATCCTTCTATTCTTTAATTTATATATTTCTTCCTTCAAATGAGATATCTACTCATCCTTCTTTTTCATTTTGGTCTCCATAACTACAATACATTCATTTGTTTCCATTGTTTGTTGTTTGACCACCTCATCCACCATTACCAAGATAGATGAATTAAAAACACGATTGTTACAACAAAATGCCACTACCTTCGAGCCAATTTTATACACTCGATGCTTCTTATGACCTCTTATGGTCTCCAAATAAATAGGATCATAGTCACTTGGTTGAAGATCCATAGAACGCTCAACTTGTTAATGAGCAACTATCACATGTTCCGTCATTAGGTATTGAGATAAAATAGAGAAAAAAACTACTCTAGATATACAAAAATTAAATAAATATTTTGCATTCCAAATAATTTTCAAAATGTATTGTAGTATTATAAAAGCTTATTAATATAATAAGTTCTTATAGCAATCATCTAAGACTTGTTATCAACAAACTAACCATCCACTTTCTTCACATGCATCTTCCTAAAAATCTCATAAAAATTTGGATCTCGACCCAATTCTCCCGCCTAGAATATATTTTTATTAAGTCATTAAAAAACAAATGATCAAAAAAATTAATAAAATTAATAAAACCATGCAAAGATTTGATTTATTGGACTATTAGGACCACCACTAAATATATAAATGTTTAAAATTTTAAAAGTGTACCATATCTCGAGCATGCTCAATGCTCGACTTTGACCCTCCTGTGTGTTGACAGCTTCATGTTCCTAGTCTAGCTACCTCACTTCATCGATTTTTCCTGACAATATCAAATTTGTTCTTCACATCTTGCTCCTCCCAATACTTGAGCCACTCGGGCCAGTCATCCTCTGATATAAAATCAGACCTTTCTTTGATATTCTTAAATTTATAAATAAAATCAGAATATCATATAGCAGCTTTGATCTCCCATAATGACTTTATCTTTCCATCAAATTTGGGTGCCCATGTGTACTGATTTATATATAAAAAATTCACAAACGAATTTATATTAACAACAAAATTTTATTATTTACTGCTTGAATAATAACCAACATAATAGTTAAGTAATATGATAATTATTTTTCAATGCGTTTGTTTTTTTATTTTTACTTGAAAGTCATTAAAATATGACTCTTTTGTTGATTCAGAAACTTTCTTCCTGGAGAATGCTTTAGAATCATTCATTTTCTTGAAAGACTTTGTAATTATAGTCGAACACTTGTGAGATGGAATAAAACTGTACGAATAAATAAATAACATTGAAAAAAAGTAAATCATAACAATATAAAAAAACCACTAACAGAAACATCAAATTTTTTTTTTCAAGTCTTTTTTTCATATTTCTTTTACCTCCCATCCACAATCTCAATTTCTAACTTTGCCCTGACTACAGAGGAAGGCACATCATTTGATGATGTCGTTGGTTTTGTAAATGGGGGAACTATTAGTGTAAAATGTGGTGTAGAAGATAGAGATGGATCAAAAGTGTGTGCAGGAAGCACAATGGGTAGTGGGCTTTCATCTGATAAAGGTGATAGTAGAGGTATCAATGATGGTGATGCTGATAAAAATGAAGATGGTGATTGTGATGTTAAAGTCTGGATATGGTGATAGAAATGAACATGATGTAGCATACTAGAAGAATTTGATTCATTTATGTGTCCACGTCCACCTCCACCATGACCACGTCCTTTAGGCTCCATTTGCAATACAAAATAAAACATAGAACAAACAATAAAGATATGATGAACAAGCATGCATTTTAGAATAAAACACACCGATAAATTTCAACAAAATATAAACATTCTTTGATAGTTTAATATTATAATACAATTATAACAATTTAATTATTGGCATCACTATCATCCTCTAATGGATCTTCTGATATTTTGTCTGATTCCGATAGAAGTTCGAACTCATCTTCAAAAGAAATTGATCATCTTCAATTTCTATTATGCTACTATTTGAGTCACATAAATTTTCCGGATCTTCATCTACATTCACATGGACAATATTATTTATGTCATCTTCTTGGAATGCTAATGTAATATCTAATTATGCACTTCTTTATTGTGATGTTGGATCTTCAAATTTTGATGGAGCTTTGATTTTTCAAATCACCCACCAATCACTCTTATCACAAGATAAACTCGGATAACTACAATAATATACATGAGTGGCTTGAACTACCATAATAAATGGCTCACATCGATTATATATGTGTTTATGGTTAACATCCAATAGCTTATAATCCGAATGAATCTTTGTGCCCACATTTTGTGTGGGATCAAACTACTCCCACTTAAATAATACAATCATGTTATTTTCAAGTTCAGGATACTCCAACTCAATAGCTTCTTTGAGTTGACCATAATAATCAATCTCATTTATACTATAACCTGCGCCTTTAATGCATACACTACTATTCATTGTTATTTTAGAAGAACCATGCCAGATTGTGTGAAATTTATATCCATTAACAAAATACTCATGATAGGTTGTCACATATCTAAATGGGCCTTTACTTAGATTCTGAATGAAAATATTTGAATCTTCATTTGAAGGATCAATTGCATGTGACATAAATTAAAAAATTAATATTAACAAATAAAAGATAATAATAAATTAAATAATTTAAAAATTTAAAACTTAATAATTCTCACATAATGTTTGAACCAATTCACAAATTTAGGATCTAGCATATAATCGACATCATTACTAGAAATTACTGGTTGCCTATATTTTAACTGCTCAACATAAATACTACACAAATATAAAAAGAGAGAAAAAAATGTATATCAATTTTTAATAATTCATATTAAAAGATAAAATTAAACTAAGATTAAACCTGCAACCATTTTGTGAAAACATGCTCAATATATGGTGCAACCTCCTCACTATTAAGTAAAACATAGCTTCAGGTTGCTTTGTACTCTTCATCTGTCATACATCTTTTTATTGCTCTTCCAAATATTCTTCAAGAGTTCTTGAAGATAGATAGTTTGTTCACAGAATCATCTTCTACCATCACATTGCCTTCATCATTACGAAGCATATTTCTATACTTTGTATTAACATAATCCTCAAAATAATAAGAACAAAATGATGATGCTTCTTTTACTAAAGATGAATTGTAAATTAAACCTTCAACTTTTGCCTTATTTTTAACATTCATTTTAAACTTACAAAGATACCTACAACCACAATGTTAGGTTTCAATTATATTAAATTACAATATTACTTTATGTACAAAATAATAAAACATAGCAAATTATATGTATTCACCTCTCAAAAGGATACATCCACCTTTATTGCATTGGCCCTACTATCCTTGCTTCATATGCCTAATGGACCGACAAATGCTCCATTGAGTTAAAAAAACTTGGTGGGAATATCCGTTCAAGCTTACAAATAATAAGTGAAATGTCATTCTTCAGCCTCACCATGTCATCTATTTTGATTGTGGTTACAGTTAGCTATTTGAAAAACAAACAAAGTTCTATAAGGGCCTTCCAAACACTTAAGAGAAGTAATTCACATAATGCTTTTGGTATCAATCTCTGCATAAATACATGACAGTCATGACTTTTCATCCCAAATGACTTAAGATTCTTCATATCCATGCATCTACCCATTTTTGACACATATCCATCATGGAATTTCAAATTTTT
Source organism: Sapria himalayana (assembly GCA_029783825.1). Lineage (NCBI taxonomy): Eukaryota > Viridiplantae > Streptophyta > Magnoliopsida > Malpighiales > Rafflesiaceae > Sapria > Sapria himalayana. The sequence continues at coordinate 16,870 of JAREIK010004468.1, forward strand.
AACCTATTCACACAATATCTATCTTGCATTCTTATCAAGCATGTAACAAGCTTAAAGAAATTTTTATGTTGCCACATTCAGTTTGAATTAAGGATGCCGACAGTAATCATTCAGCTCTTATCTTGATTTTAAAGTATTTTTTGTTTTTCCGTCTACATTAAGGACAATGTTGACAACATTTTCAAATACAATATTTTGAATATGTATTACATTTAAGTTATGATGAATTAAATTGGACTTCCAATATGGAAAGTCCCAAAATATACTACATTTCCTCCCGCCAAATATTTTATATATTGGTACATTACTTCCAGTAACATCTTTTTCAGTTACCCTCTTCAAACCTAATCTCTGAATCTCTATAATAATATTATCTCCTAAATGAATTGCTGGTGCAACTGTCATCACAGTTTTATTTTTTCAAAATGCAGTTCTATTTCTTCAAAATGGATGATTCTTTAAATATGAAATAAAGTCAAAATTGTTTACCACTAAATTAGAGGGTAAATGCATCAGAATTTATCATGCAATACGGGAATGTGAATCATCCTACAGTACTCTAGCTAGACAATATTGAATATGCAATAAAGTCACCTACCACCCACATTAGGGCTGCCTATATAATGAAATTTTGCTTCTTTGAGATATCATATGTATCAATGCCAAAATATCACAAATGATTTAACTCTATAATAAGACATCCAGCATGTCTTTAAAATTTTTTGGCCCTAGAACTAATATTGACAAAAACATATATTGTTCCTTCATACACAACCTCGGAGGCAAATTACAAGGTCTCACTATGACTAGCCATATTGAATACTGTTGTCCAGATTTCCCAAATAGCTTAAATCCATCAGTGTAGAGACCCAATCTCACATTTCGACTTTCAGCTGCAAAATCTTGATGTAAATATTTAAAATGCTTCCAAGCAAGTGAATCTGATGGATGATGCATTACCCATTCTTCAGCCTCATTCTCAGAATGCCACCTCATAACATTTGCTATAGCATTTGATGCATATAGTCTCTATAATCGAGGAATTAATGGAAAAAAATACATCTTCTTAAATACAACGTTCAATTTTTGTGGCATATCTACAACACGAGGTACCTTTTTAAATCGAGGATGATCATAAAACATACAACTAATAAAATCACTATCACTACCCCAATATAATATACATCCATTTAAACAACAATCAATTTTTTTGGATCCATTCCTCATAGTAATTTCTTAGAGTTGTAAAAGTTATTAGTGATCAAATTATTATTCGGAACAATCTTCTTCATCAGTTCTGTCACCTGATCAAATAATTTCTCAGACATATGATTTTCTGACTTAATGCTCATAAGTCGAACCACAAGTGACAATTGCGAATGTGTTTTATAACCAAGTCACAATGCTTTATCTCTAGCTTTAAGCATTTCATAAAATTTCTAAGCTTAAGGATTAGGTGGTTCATCCACGTAATTCATATTGAAGTCAGTACCAGCAGCTTGTGTGATCATTCTATGGTATGTATTTGATGATACTTCACTACAAGCAAATGATTCAGTATCTTCATTTTGGTCAATGTTCAGAGCCTTTGTACTTTCTCCATGATAAATCCAAACAAAATAATTTGGCAGAAAGCCATATTTTTCCAAATGGTATCTTATAGTGTTTGCATCATGAAAATGGATATTCTTATGCTTTGCGATGAATACCTGAACACTTTATTTTTTTTCCATCCATCCATCTTGATTGACTACATGCAAAATTGATGAAAGTTTCAAGCCCACTCAAAAATATTTATTTAAAAATCAATTAATAAACCTTTTGTACATCAACTGATGATCTAAACTCATTTTTCCATGTTTTATTTACAAAAATTAATGCTCAACCATTCTTTTGAATTAACCATTCTATTACTTCAAAATATACTAATATTTAAATAAAATTCTTATAAATTAATATTTAAAAATTAAATATCATGAATATCGAGGCAGTGCATTTGAAGAATATACATAAATAGATAAAACCATTTGTAGCACAATAAGATTAATAGATATCATAGTAATACTAGATAAAGGGAGCAAAATATGATGATACACAAGAAAGGAAAGCAAAAAAGAAAGACATTTAAAGTTTGAAGGGGGAGAGGGAGAGAGAGAGGAGAGAGAGAGAGAGAGGTGGGAGAGAGAGAGGACAGAGAAATGGGAAGATGAGCGGAGAGAGAGAGGAGAGAGAGAAGGAGGGAGAGAGAGGGGGAGAGAAATGGTGAAAGGGAGAGAGAGGGGAGAGGAATGGTGAAAGGGATAGAGAGAAAAAGTGAGAGAGAGGAAGAGGGAGAAGGAGAAAGAGGGAAAGTGAGAGAGAGGAAGAGGAGATGGAGAAAGAGGGAAAGTGAGAGAGAGGAAGAGGGAGAGAGATGGAAAGTGAGAGAGAGAGAGAGGGAGATGGAGAGAAGGGGGAGGGAGAGAGAACAAGCAAGAAAGGAGAGCGAGAAAGAAAATAACAAGAGAGAGAGCATGACACATAAAGAAAAGAGGAATAGAGTGACAGAAATAATTAGAGAGGGAGAGAGAGAGAGACAGAGTGCAGAGTTAGAATAAAAATTATATAAAAGAAAATAAAATTTCTTCTATATAAATCTATCAAATATTACATCTTTTGTCATACATAACTTCATATTTGAGCTAAAGGCACAAGGGCTGTGATTAGGTAAGAGTATGCCCCTTATTTTTATTATACCATATATGAGCCTGATCAACGGGCACTCTCTTGCTATGTGCTTACATATTGTTGATATATATCTTTTACCATTTTAATTTCAAGTTAGTGCACCAAATTAGTATTATCCCATATATAATTATATGTTTGGATACATATAGTAAATGTAGTTATAAATAGTTACATATAGTTAACCATATAATTATATATAGATATATGCATACAAGTAGTTATAAGTAAATATAATAAATCTATACAAAGTTATAAACAATTATATAGATTTACATATATGTATACATATATGTATACATAATTAAAAATAAAGTTATATTTATCTATATAGAGTTATTTATAGCTATAAGAATATTTATATATAGTTATACACATATAGTTAAACATTGTGTTGTATGTTTTTATACATATAATTATAATATTGTTACATGTAGTTATACATATAGTTACACGTATAGTTAAACTTATATTTATACATGTATGTATATATATATGATCATATAATTTTATATTTGTATACATATAGTTATGTATAGGTATGGATATACTAAGATACATTTTTTATACTAATATTTAAAAATGTATATTAAATAAATATTGTTAATTATATATTTAAATATAGTTATGTATGACGTTTTTATAGTTATACATATAGTAAGATAAAATTATTGTTATATGTTAGAATACATATAATATATATAGTTATAAAAAATTATATATCGTTAAACATTTAGTATATATATATATATATCATACGAGTAGTTAAATTTAGTTGTAGATAAATGTATACAATATTATAAATAATATATAGTTTTAAATATATGGATAGATATATGTATAAATAGTTAAAAATATAGTTATATTTTATTATATAAAGTTTTATTTAGTTTTACAAATATTTAAATATAGTTATACACATGTAATTTAAAATTAATGTTGTATGTCATTATACATGTAATTATAAATATAGTTACATGTGGTTATACATATATTTACACGTATAGTTAAACTTATATTTATACATGTATGTATATATTTGTCATATAAGTTAATATATTTATACATATAGTTATGTATAGGTCTTGATATACTAAAATAGATTTTGTATACTAATATATAAAATGTATATTAAATATATGTTGTTAATTATATATTTAAATATAGGTTATACATTAATAATATAAAATTGTGTATAGTTATATGTTATTATACATATAATATATATATATAGAGTTATAAAAATTATATATCCTTAAACATTTAGTTATATATATATATATTCACATGAGTATTTATATTTAGTTTTACATAAATATATGCAAAGTTATAAACAAATATATAGATTTACATATATGTATACATATACGTATAAATAGTTAAACATATAGTTATATTATTATATAAAGTTTTATTTAGTTTTAAAAAATATTTATATAGTTATACACATATAATTAAACATAATATTATATGTTGTTATACATGTAATTATAATTATAGTTACATTTGGTTATACATATAGTTACACGTATAGTTAAACTTATATTTATACATGTAGGTATATATATTTATTATATAATTTTATATATCTATACATATAGTTATGTATAGGTATAGATATAGTAAAATACATTTTTGACTACTAATATATACAAATGTATATTAAATATAAGTTTTTAAATTATATATTTAAATATAGTTATGTATAAGCTTTATAGTAATACATATAATAGATATGATTATTTATAGTTATATGTTATATACATATAATATATATAGCTATAAATATTTTGTATTTGTTAAACATATAGTTATATATAGATATATTTATACAAATAGTTATACATAAATATATAAAGTTATAAAATAATATATAGATTTACATATATGTATACATACGTACAAATATAGTTATATTTAATTATATACGTGTTATATAGTATACAATATTTATATAGATTTATACAATTATTTATATATAATTATACAAATATTTTATATATAGTTATACACATATAGTTAAATATATATTGTATGTTATTATACAATTAATTATAAATATTGTTACATGTGATTATACATATAGTTCTACATATAGTTACACATATAGTGATACCATATTTATACATTTAGGTATATATTATTATTTAATACTTGTAATATCTATACATATAGTTATGTATAGGACTAGATATAGTAAAATATATTTTAGAATACTAAAATATACAAATGTATATTAAATATAAGTTGTAAATTATATATTTAAATATAGTTATGTATAATGCTTTATAGTAATACATATAGTCAAAGACAATTATTTATAGTTATATGTTTTTATACCTTTGGAATCCAATGGCCAAAAAGACACAAAACAAAAAACAAACAAGTTCAGCTTACAACAGATCAAAACAAAGTAAATGTGGTCTGTATTTCAAGCATGCAATATATAAATATAAATACAATTCGAATCCCCCTAGAAACAGATGATGCCATCCACATAACAGAACAAAACTCAAAAAAAATAGGCAACGATTAGATCAACATTCAGATATGTCAACAAAGTTTACCTCATCCTGCTTATATTGTTTATGATTTGCTGGCAATGTAATTGGAAAGCCGATCAAGACCCTCGTACAGGCCCTTGCCAGAGGTAACACAATTGCTCTAAATCTACCAATGGCTTTGGAGAAGAGAGTGCAGTCCTAGATTGTAAGCAATTTCAGCTGCATTCATCGCATTGGGAAGATCTTGCTTATTGGCAAACACCATCAAAACTGCATCTCGAAGCTTTTCCTCGTTATATCCTATGCAACTCATCTCTGGCTTCAACTACTTGATCTCTAGCATTGCTATCTACCGCAAATATGATACCTTGGGTATTTTGGAAGTAATCCCTCCAGAAATGGCGAATCTTATCTTGACCCCCAAAATTTCACACAGTGAAATTAATGCTTTTGTATTTAACAGTCTCTACATTGAAGAAATAGTAGGAATTGTGGTAATAATTTGACCAAGCTTCAACTTATATAGAATGGTTTTCTTTCCACCAGCATCAAACCTAGCATCAAAATCCTCATCTCCTTGTTGGCAAATAGCCTGCTGAACAGCTTTGTGAAGTAAATCCTATTTCTTCCACTAAATCTCAAATCCTTTGTTGTATGGCAGTAAAGAGATCTGATGAGAGAAAGAAATAGAATCAATAGACCTTAAGAGATGGTCACCATATAGAGAGGTCAACCTATATATGTTCTTATACCTATAGTATACATAATTAAAAAAGAGTTATATATTATATATAGATATATTCATACAAGTAGAAATAAGTAGTTATACATAAATATATACAAAGTTATAAATAAATATATAGATTTAATTATATGAATACATATATGTATACATACATACAAATATAATTATATTTAATTATATAGTGTGTTACTTATTTATACAAATATTTATATATAGTTATACACATATAGTTATAAATATGTATGTAGTTAAAGATATAGTTATATATAACATTTTTATAGTTATACATATAGTAACTACAATTATATATAGTTATATATTATTATATGTATTATATATTTTGTTAAAAATATAGTTATATCGAATTACTCTTTTAGTTATAAAATATTATATAGTTAAAAAATAATTGTATATAGTTATTAATAGTTATAAAATGGTTTACATAGTTAGAAATGTAGTTAAATATAATACTGAATAGTTTTATATTGTTATACAATTATTTATAAATAGTTATCATAAACTATGATAACAACACACTCTCAAATGCCCAATTGAATTAAACCACTATAGAGAAAGAACTTGTATAAACAATCTTTCTTTTGGCAAGTTAATATCATATTTAGTGAGAAACCAAAGTCATAGTATATATATTAAATATTCTATAATTAAATATGTCATAGAAAAGAAAGATATCAGGCCTAGATTGATTTGATGGATTTTACTCTTACAATAGTTTGAACTTATAGATATTAGATAAAAATTGTACATATAATCAAAATTTAAAATAGCTTATCAAGACTAGAAAAAAAAGATAGAAGAGTTGTTGAAGAAGATATTAGATAGATTTTTTATTTAAACAAATTATATTATTGAAATGAAAATGTAACTCCAAGGTAAGTAGTATTGAATGAACCTTATCATTGCAAGTAGTCTCTGATCAAATATGAGGCAAAGTGTTATAGATGGGAGATTAGAGTATCTTGCAATAATATCACTTTTTGCTTGTGCTCTCATGAATTGTGGAACATGTTAATAATTATGTGCTCAAGTATTTTTCTTCTCAAAAATAATGTTAATATTTACATATATATGAATAAATATATATGTGCATATACACTAACCTACACACACACATTATACATCCATATACATTACTATACATTATATATCACAATACACATTTTTATACTTCTGTATATATTCACACATGTATCTACATTTTCAAAGTCATGTGTATATACTTGTATGAATGCATATACTACTAAACACCCACACAACACACACATATACCTATATACGTAATGTATTTTTAAAATTACACATGAAACAATTATGTGTGTGTGTGTGTGTGTGATGTAAATGTATTTAAAATTTTATGATTTTGAAAATTTAAATAAATAAAATATTATATATTGTACACAATTTATAAAATATTGTAAATTCTTTATATTTAAAATAAATTTGTGTGTGTGTGGTATGGGTGGGTGGGTGTATGTGAAGTATATTAATGCATAAAATGAAATTATGAATTAACTATATGAGCTTCTATTTTATTCAAATAGTTGTTTTTTAAAATTTATATTGAAATTATTATCATTATACTAATATAAATAAATGAAAATGTCATATTTGTAAATTATGTTGTTTTACAATTATGTTAATAATTAAAATATTGGTCATAAATAGATAATATTGTTTTTTTTTTCTATATAACTTTTTTATTAAAATATTAATGTCAATGAAAAATTTCTAATTATTATTTATTGTTATTAATAAATTTTTAAAAACTTTAAAATTCAAACAATTATAATGTAGTGCATATAAATACATATCTTAATGTTTTGTAAAAAATCAATTATTTCTTTAATTATGTTCAAACAAAATAGGTTACCATATAAATACAATAATAAAATTTTCAAAAGTTATTTTTTTTATTCAAAAAATATATATGACCTTATAAATATATGAATTTGTTTTTTTAAATAATTAGTTTTAAATTTTTTTTAAATTGAAATACACTACAATGTTTTTATTTGTAATTAATAGATACATTTTAAACATTATTTATTTATGATAAATATAACATATTACATATTATGAGGCACAAATTTTATTTGGTAAATAAATTTTATTTTTAATGTTTTATCTTTGTAAATTGAAACTACATCACATATATATTTTAGAAATTTTTTATAATATTTATTACACAAACATATTGTTATTTGTTTTGAAATTCACAACATGAATTTTAGCAAATTACATTTTATTAGAAATCAATTTTAGTTAAATGATATTAAGTGAAATAAAAATACAAACCCTAGACATATTAATCATAATGATTTATACAAACATATAAAATACATTAAAAATATATTTAAGGTTGAAAAAATTAAATTTAACATCCTAAAATATATGGAAAAATGCGAAAGATTTATACAATATCAAATATATATATATATATGAATGAGATGAATGATATGAATGGATATTAAGTTTCTGAAGCATGTAGTTATACATGTTGTAGATGTCATTATATTTAGTTTTTCATGTTATTATATATATTTAGACATATGGCTATGTATAGGTATTGATGTAGATAAATACATTTATATATAGTAATATGTTGATATACATATTGTTAAATAGATTTATATATAGTTATATATAAATGCTATAAATCTTTATATATTTAAGTTCCTCGAATCAATAAGTGTATTTAAACATAACTATACATGAATATGCATGTGTGATTGTGATATAATTCAAATTTGTATATAAATATATTTTACTATATCTATAACTAATAAAAATAGTATACATAAACATAACTATGTATAAATATAATATCATATATTTAATATATATATATATATTTATTTATTTATTTATTTATTTGTATGAAATTAATTGATGATAGACACCTTGATTTTTTTGTTACATTTTGGAAAGTGACTGCATAAAGGTTGATATAATTGTGTGAAGAAGTGGTTAGATGTAATAAAAAACAAACAAAAGATCACTCTATGTCATTATTTTTGGCCAACAAGAGACTCTAGTTGGCAAAATAAGCTAAATATAAAAATAAAATTGGATTAATCATATCTATGCTTGGAAAAATACACCAAGAACCTTGACATGGAGCTCACCTAGTGGCACTTCGTCATCACCATATTCCACAGTCTCTTAACATCAACTTCTTCCAAGGTCTCAAATATTCAGTCATGGAATTTGACAAATTTTATGTCAAAGAGAATGAGGATAAGGTTAAAACTAATTCGACCTAACTTGTTTGATTAAAATTGAGTTTGATTTGATATATTTATTCTAGTTTGATTGATAATATATCATTTTATTATTGTTTTTTAATGTTTGCTTTTATTTTACTCCTAAATAATACATAAAGAAATTGATTAAATTTATATGATGCCGTTTCTCATGAAATACTATGAAAAAATTATTATAAATCTGAATTTATTTCACCCAACACATGTATAATAAAAAAATAGTCATATTTAAAGTTGAATCCACTATTCCACACATGTCAAGTAAAGAGAAAATAATGTAAACCTACAATATGATCAAAATAAATAATGAATATTATGAAATGAAGACGTCTCATTATTGTGGCATAGGAAAAGTTGAGGAGAGAGAGAGAGGAGGGAGGGAGAGGCAGAGAGAGTGAGAGAGAGAGTGAGGGAGAGAGAGTGAGGAGAGAGAGAGGGAGGGAGAAAGGTGGAGAGAGGGGGGAGGGAGAGAGAGCGAGCGAGAGAGAGTGAGATGGAGAGAGCAAGAGAGAGATGGAATAGAGAGTGAGATAGAGATGGAGAGAAGAGATGGAGAGAAAAGGAGAGAGATGGTGTAGAAGAGAGAGAGAGAGATGGAGAGAGAGAGATGAGAGAGAGGAAGGAGGAGAGAGATATAGAGAGAGAGATGGAGGGAGAGAAGAGAATGAGATGGAGAAGAAAGAGAGATGGAGAGAGAGAGAGAGAGATGGATAGAAGATGGAGAGGGATAGAGAGATGGAGAGAGAGGAGAGAGAGAGATGAAGAGGGGAGAGAAGGAGAGAGGAAGAAGATGAGGAGAGGAGAGAGTGAGAGAGAGAAGAGAGAGAAGAGAGAGGGATAGAGAGGAGAGAGAGAGAGGAGAGGAAGAGATAGGAGAGAGAGAGAGAGAGAAGGAGAGAGATGAGAGAGAGAGAGAAGAGAGAGAGAGGAGAGAAGAGAGAGAAGAAGAGAGAGAGAGACAGAGGGAGAGGAAAGATGGAGAGGGAGAGAGAGAGAGAGAGAGAGAAGAGAGAGAGAGGAGAGATGAGAGAGAGAGAGAGAGAGAGAGAGAGAGAGGGAGAGAGAGAGAGAGAGAGAGGATGGAGAGAGAGGGAGGAGAGGAGAGAGGAGGAGAGAGAGGGAAAGAGGAGAGGGAGAAGAGAGAGAGAGAGAGGGAGAGAGAGAGAGATGGAAGAGGAGAGGGATAGAGAGATGGGCCAGAGGAGAATGTGAAGACGACAGCGACAGAGACAGAGACAGAGAGAGGAGCGCTATGAAGAGGAGAGAGAGAGGGAGCGAGAGTAATAGAGTAATGTCTATTTCATGAAGAAATTGATGCAAACTAACTAATGAGTATTTTGTGAAAATTAAGTAAGAGATTAGGCTAGAATTATTTCTATGTAATGGTTGAACAGCAAGGGACTAAGAATATTATTACGAAAATTATTCTTAATGGATGACCCTAACTCTTGAGGGTAAAAAATTAACTAAGCTTAGAAAAATCGTTGCATAAATTATAAGCTCTATAGTAATGTTTTGAATAATTTCCGAACCATCCCATTGAAGAAATAGGACATGAGAATGTTTTTTTTAGATTAACTCAAGCTAGTGTGATTGTTGCTTACACATATTACTGAGGTTGAAACTTAGTAGAATTTTGTTTTATAAGTTATGAATAATAATGAAAAAATTGCCCCCCTTTTCCGAAAAATGGCTGAGAATTGAATTCAGATGTTGATATTTATGAAGCAATCATAAATGAGAAATTATTGATATAGCTATAGAACTAGAGAAAGATAATGTTTTGTAATAATTTAAGAACAATGGCTGAGATAATGCAAGATAGTGAAATATGTGAAGATCAAGTTAGTGAACTGAAGAGATTTAGCACCTTGGACTCCAAGGATAACTTGCAATGTATGTGAAGGAATGTAATTGTGTGACAAAAAGAATTATTTCTCAAACACCCATAATTGTATAGTTGTGATGCAATAATTTATGATATATTATAATTTCTAAAAATAAAGTAGAAACGCAAGACATAAAGCACTCTTGAAGGAATTCCAAAGATATTTATTTAACAATCAAAAAGAGCCTAGAATGTGATCCTTCAATGCTAATTGTAATTTAGATTCACATAACCAACAATCTATTAATAGATATATTAATCAAGAGCAACATAATTTTGAATGGATCTAAAATATGCATTGTGTTTAGTCATGATTTTAAACTAGTGTCATATTAAAGATCTATGCGAAGCAAAGAAATAATTTATGTCTTGTGTTTTTGGAGAAACACAAGGCACAAACACTCTTACAATTTCTTTGAACTAGGAACAACATATTCACTTATATCTAATATATTTTTGGAGAAAATGAAAGTGGTTCAAAAAAAATTAGAAGACTTCTATATTATTTCTTTCATCTAGAGATGCAATTTACTCATATCAAATAGTTAATTAGTATATACTATTATGAAATAGGAAGGAATTAACTTTTGATATGTTAAACCTAGAATTATATGGGATTGATGTGATTCTAAGTAGGAAACGGTAGTCAAAATAAAATACCAAAGTTGTTTTTTTTGGTTTTTATTATTTTTTATTTGTTTTTTATTTTTTTTTTATTTTTTTAGTTTTTTATTATTTTATTATTTTTTTTATTTTTTTATTTTTTGATTCTTTGATTCTTTGATTCTTTGATTCTTTGATTCTTTGATTCTTTGATTCTTTTATTCTTTGATTCTTTTATTCTTTGATTCTATTATTCTTTGATTCTTTTATTCTTTGATTATTTTATTTTTTTATTTTTTTATTTTTTTATTTTTTTATTTTTTTATTTTTTTATTTTTTTAATTTTTTATTTTTTTTTATTTTTTTAAATACCATATATTGGTATAATTAGAGTTTTAAACTAGTTTGAATAGTATCATTTATAATATTTATGAAAGATATGCTTTCTTATATCCTCTATGGTACATCTGAAAGTTGTTAGAGTTTTATATAAATGAAATAATGAATGACTAACCAATATTATAAATAAATCTTGTAAAATTAAATAAGTTGAAACTTTTTTTATGGCAATATTCTTTGTAAATATATATTTTCGACAAATTATTTATATTCATGATTTATTTATAATAATAATCAAAAACAAAATCTTATTCTGAGAATTAATGAATTGTTTAAATAGTTGGATATAATAAAGCATTATGTAAAATAGATTTGTGATCTAATTATCATGAAACACAAATTAAAGAATCTTCTTTTATGAAACACTTGTGCCAAAATATAAAACATATATAAGTAGTTTAGATATTTAATGTCAAAACGGGGGGCATCTACTCCCCATTTTTGTCATAAAAAGAAGTATCACCACCTTTTTTTTGTTTTATTATTTTTCTAGCATAGATCAACATATACAAAGGATTGAGATTTCAAAGTATATATTTCTTACATCTTTTGCATTTGGCTAATTAGTAGTGAATAAGAGAGGAAAAAAGAAGAGCCCATAAATATAGGTAAGAATGTGTTGAACAAAGTTAATTTTGTGTTTCATTTAATATATATATTTTTGTTATATTTCATAAATCTAACAAATAGGAAATCAAGTTATTCTCAACAATTTGTATTGGAGGTTTAGGTTGTGCATTATGATTCACCATTGGGCGAAGTTACTATTGATGATAATAATGAATTTAATAAATAGTAAACATTTTGCATACAATATCAGCATGTCAAAAGAGGTGTTCTCAATTCTCATACACTGTGTTTTGCAAGAATTGTCTAGAAGAGTTCATATTTTGTAGATAGTAATGACTGCATATGAATGAAAAGTGAAAAAAAAATCTATGGAACAAAATTTGGATTCTAGAAAACATAGATGGAGGATTATATATACTAGTCAAATCTATATCACCTTTTGAAAAAGATGATAGAGTCTATGAAAAAAGAAGAGCACATACTAGCAGTTGAATTCATCTAAAATATGATATCGTACCAACTTACTTTCAATATAAAAAATGAGAAGAGCATAGTAAGGCTTACGAAGGCTCTTGCTATTATATATTAAAAACTAATTGAAGCTAAAAAAAGTGCACATGATGAGGTGTTCTTTCAATCTGAAGTTGATAGAAAGCACATCAGTGATCCAACAACTCAATGAAGGGAACACAATCAGAATCCAATTATGTTTGTTTGGTATTGAAGTCAATGATGAAGTATGTTTATTGATACCTCCGTGTTCTCTATCAAAAATTAACATATTACAATTATAGTTGTTCATAGTTCATCAAGAACTAATAAGTTGAAATTCAATGATGTTTATGATCTCTCAGCAAGGAGATTCAATAGAGATAGACAAGTGAAACATCAATCTCTTTAGAATTATATACAAAGTTAACTGAAAGAAATTCAACCAAGAGAAAACGACAAAGCAAATCAAAAAGCAAGAGGTCTAAATCTAAGAAACATTGTAATTTTTGTTTTTAAAAGTTGTTTATTAATTTATAACCCTCTCTTTTGGCGGAGGAAAACCTTTTGTACAAGCTACTTCTACCCTTTTCCCTCTTACATCCATGCCCCATTTCTAAAGACTAGTTAAAATGGCAATATTCCTAGTACTAAATAACCACTAGTTTTTATAGAAACTATATTAAAAGACTTCTATATGGGCTTAGCTTTCTCGGGATGCTTCACCCTTTAATTTCCTTAGCACTCCTGGAGATGAATCATCTTTCCTCTTGGTTGGATTCCTCACTCCATCTACTTTGTATACATTATTTACCTGCAAGATAACAAGATATATCCTATTTTCCTTTTAACCTTTGAACCATGCTGAAGTATTTTTTCCAGCCCTTAATTCCTCATTTGTCCATGCCCTTTATCTCTATTTGTAAAGCTTTAAACTTTCCTTCTCGAAGCTTTTTCCAATCCTCCTATCAGCATCTTTAACCTTCCCGAATACCTAACCTTGACACTTATCTCTCATATCTCTTTTTGTTTAAAACTTACCACATTTCTTGAAGAAAAAAAAGACTTCCTCTCTCTCAATATTTCCGCACTCATGGCTTTATATATATTAGGATCCATAACACATGACTTAACAATACACAATACAGACTCTTATGAATTACAATCTGGTTTTAAAACAAAAAATTCATGACCCTTAAAGGACTATCCTGCAAAATAAAAACCAACAAACCCAAAAAAAAGAAAAAATAAAGAAAACAGAAATTTCCAACTTACCTTTCCCTTATTTGATCCTTGCAAGGTGACGCTTTGTAGAGACAGAAATTCCCCTACAGAGTGAGCTGTCCAGTTATATTTTCATTTTCTCAATATTTTAAGTTGCTTCCTATTTACTATGATTTAATCTTACATAAGGGAAGGATAATTTGTCTAGTCGAGCTACTTCTTTTAATTTAAGCGGCAAGGAGTTCTCATCATATTCTATTTCTCCTCTGGACGGACCTATTCTGGCTAGGTTATCTGCTAGTGTGTTTGCCTCCCTGTAAATGTGTATTAATGAAGCTTTTAATTCAATAATAAGATTTATAATTTCTTCTAAATCCTCCTCATACCTCCAGAGAATTCTTCCATTGATGACTGTATCTACTAGTAATTTTGAATCCACCTGAATTTGAATGTTTTAAAATTCTAATTTTTTACATATATCTAATCCAGTTTTCAAGGCTTTTATTTCTGATTCGAGAGCTGAAGAGGCTACGCTAGAGAGAGTAAAAGCTTTCATTACTCTCCCTTTCGAGTCTCTTATTACACCTCCCCCCCCCCTGCAATTCCGGTATCCCTATTGAAGCTACCATTTGTATTAAGAGAGAGCTTTCCTACAGGGGGGCTATTCCAGCTTATTCTTTTGGCCCATTGTTGTTTATTAATTTTAAACGTAAGGTCCCATGTCCTCTCATCCATCTTATCTGACTTCTCTTTTTCTATTCTAATAGGTTTTATAATCGATGTATTGCTTATCTCTTTTTTAATATCTTTTATTATTTCTGTTGAATTCATCCTTATGTTTTCAAATCTACTTTTATTTCTAGCTTTCCATAAACACCAGATTATTACATGTGGTAGTTTTGGTTAAGCCAAGCTCTAGTGGGATTTTTTGAAGGTTTACTTCCCCATTTTTTAAGTCTGTCTATTAATCCATCCTCTTTTTTGCTTAATTGATTTGCTTCTTCCAGCTCTTTCCAGACTTCGACTACAATTATACCTTTAGAGAATAAGTGATCCATTGATTCCACAGCTTCAGAGCAGCATTCACATCTTGATGCCAATTTTATACCTTTTCTTTGTACATTCGTGTCTACCGGTAAGGCATTAACAAGAGCCTTCCATGTAAGAGAGCACATTTTCTGAGGGACATTATCTTGCCAAACCCACTTGAATATCATTTGGGCAGGTTTTTTGTTCCTAACAATTTCCTTTACTGACTTTAAGGTGAAGTTTCCTTGTGGGGTTAGAGTCCATTTCCAACCGCTCTATTTTAGTATAGAATGCGTGTCTACTAACTCCTTTTATTTTTCCATTGCTTTCCAGTTATTCGAAGCTTTCTTTGGGCTCCTATGTTTATGAGCTAGATATTTAGCACGCATGAATCTTGCCCAGAGATTATAACTTTCTTTAAGTCTCCACCAGCCCTTACAATCCTAGGCCTTGGCCAAGTCCTGTAAGTTCATTATACCTAAACCTGCTTCTGCTTTAGGGTAATAGATGTCTTCCCAGTTTTTCCAGTGTGATTTGTTTTTCCCATCTCTTTTACCCCATAAAAAGTTAGCCATTTATGATTCAAGTTTTTTAGTGAAATTTTTAGGAGGGTGTATAACTGATAATATGTGCACCAATGTACTTTGTAGTACATGAGAAATTAATGTGATTCTCCCTACAAAACCCAACAACTATTCTTTCCAACCTGCAGTTTTCTTTCTTAGTTTATCCTGGAGGAAAATTAAGTATTTTTCTTTAAGTCTTCCCTCATATATTGGGCATCCTAGATATATTGGGCATCCTAGATATATTAGGTATTTTTCTTTCTTTAAGTCTTCCCTCATATAAGAAACATTGCAATTATAATAACTCAAAGACCATTAAGTATTGAAATTATTGAGAGACAAGACACTACAAAAATCAATGCAAGTGTTAGTTATTTTATAGCATGGTAAAATGTATCACAAGTATATGAGTTTAACAAGTAATAAAGTTAACTCTATGAATCTGGATTATCATTTCATAGATATTGATTATTTGGATTAATTATCAAAGTTTCTTCATTATCTAAGATTACAATAAGTAAATAGTTTCTAGTGTTTACTCATGTAACCAATTCTATGTTTAGCATACAATAAGTAAACAATATCAAGTCCATGGGTATACAATTTATGAGATAATAGCTATAGCGGTGATAAAATATGTGACATCTACTCATCCATATTGGTGGAATTACTCAAACCCACCAAAAAGTCATCGACATCAATTCATGTAGGAAATAATGTATGTCAGATGAGCTTGATATCTTATATATTTTAATCTACTATGAATCATATTGATAGTGAATGCTAGGTATTTATAAGGGAGCCTATGCGGCATTTAATTAAACATTGTAATTAAAGTATAGTCAAATATATACTTGTATTTAAATATCTTGCAAATAAGTATAAGTATACATAAAGTCTATTACATTTTTATTTAAACTAATTGAATAATGGTCAATAAATGTTTACAGATATTAATTTGACATAAACAGATATTAATGTGACTTTACTTTAAATTTACATATAACAAATTATTGCTTAATACGAATATGTTTATGTTGTGTCGGTGTCGAGAGAATGATGGAGGACTGTGGAGGAGTTGCGTCGCCTATTCTTCGAAAATGTCGCAAGAAAGATGGCGGACTCAGTCTCAACAAAATAAACATTAAATAAAAAATTATATATTTTTTTAAAATATTTATAGTTTTAATTATAAAACCATTAAATAAATAATATAATATAATATATATATATATATATATATATAATACAAAAGGACTCATTTATTTTATTAACTATCAAAATTTTTTGAAGTAAATTAATATGTGTGTAGCAAGGTACAAATTTAAAATATACACCTTACAATTTTTTATTATAATATTAATTAAACAATAAATCTATAAACAATTTAAAAAAATATATGTTTAGCCTTATAAAAAAAATATCAAATAGCTACAAAATTAACAAATTTCATATAATAAGACATACATGAAAAGATGATTTGTCTTATAGCCATTCTCCTAAGAGTTATAAAATACTCTTAATGTTAAAATATATATAAAAATTTATATTATATTGCTATAAATTTATAATAATTCACATAGTAATTTTTATGAAGATAGTATGTAATAATTTTAAAGACATAAAATTTCATATTATTTGATATCATTTATAATTTTTAAAAATCAAAAAAAATACTTAAAGTGATACGATAAATAAAAAAAGATAGTATAATTATTTTAATAAATACTGGATGTTAAAAGCTAATAGAAAAATATTACTCAATTATTTAATTCTTATAAATTTTAGTAGGGTCAAATATCTATGTATTTATTTTTAAATGTTAAGTTATTTTTAAATGAAAAAATTTATATTTTTATTATATTTCAAAATTTTTAAATTTTGTATTAATTATTTTTTTTAAAGTTTCCTATAATCATACATTTTTTATACTAATAATCATATTAATATTTACGAGTTTATTCATCAATTCAGATATTTTTGAAAATATTTTATATTTTATCATACAATGAATTAATTTACATTTATATTAGTAGAAATTTTAATGTATGTTAATTTAATTTTTGAAATATTGAAATAAATTATTATAGTTATTGAATTAATTATTTAATATTACTTTAATAAAAATTTTTAAGTTTCTTAATTAAAAATTTAAGAAATTTTTTTTGTATAATTTTTTAAAAATTTAATATATCATAAAAATAGATATTTTAGTCCTTATTAATATAATTTTTTTTTGTATTTTAAAATTTTATAAATTAATTATTTATAATATCTTTTTTTATGATTTTATGAAAAGAATGTAACTATGAAGGATCTCTCATCTATAAACCATTAACATACATCTATTAAACAAAATTAAATAAAATATTAAAACTAATAATAAATTAAAAAAAATTAAATAATTAAATTTTGCCTAGGAAAATTCTGTCACTATGTTTGAGATTTAATTAGCTATGAAAGATAGAATAAAGGATATTTATATAATTTTAGAGATAGATAAATAGATAGAAAATTGATAGATATACAGATATATAAATATAATGATAGATAGATAAATAGACTGATAGACTAAAAGATAGAAAGATAGATAGAGAAATTGATAGACAAATATACATATAGATAGATAGACAGTAGATAGAGAGATAGATAGATAGATAGATAAATAGCTACTAGATTTATAGATAGATAGACATATAGATAGATTTACCTGATAGACTAATAGATAGAAAGATAGATAATTAAATAGATAGATAGATCTAAAGATGGATATTTAAACAGATTGAAAAATAGATAGGAAGATAGTTACAAAATTAGATAGAAATATAATCATTTAGACAAATAAATTGATAGATAGATAGAAACAAAGACAAATAGATAGATAAACAGATAGATATATAGTAGATTGATAGACAAATATATAGTTAGATAGATATATAGATAGATAGATAGATATATAGACAGATATAAAATAACTAGAAAGATAGATAGACAAATAGATAGATAGATAGATATACACATAGAGGGATAAAGAGATATACATATAGACAGATAGATTGTTAGCAAGATAGTCAAATAGATACATAGATAGATTGACAGAAAGACATATAGATAAATTTATAGATATACAAATAGTTAGATAGATAGGTAGACAAATAGAAAGATATACAGATAGAAATATAGACAAATAGACAGATAAATATATAAATAGATAAACAGATAGATATATAAATAGATAGACAGGTAGATATATAGATACATAGATAGACACATAGATAGATAGACTATTAGACAAATATAAAGATAGATAGATAGATAGATTAACTGATAGATAGATAGACAGATAAACAAATAGATGGATAGACAAAAAGACAAAAATAGAAAAAGACAAATAGACAGATAGACAAATCAATAGATAGATAGATAGAAAGGTAGATAAATAATTAGATAGATAGAAAGATAGATAGAAAGATAGACAGATAGATAGATACAAAGAAAGACAAATAAATGGATAGACATATAGATAGATAGATAGACAGATAGAAAAATCATCAAAAACTCATATAAATAGATAGATAGATAAACATATAGATAGATTGACAAATTTATAGATAGATAAATAAATTGGTAGATAGATAGATAAACAGATAAATAAATATATAGATTGAAATATAGAAATAAAGATAAATACATAGAAACATAGATATATAGAAAGATAGTTAGATAGAAAGATATATTGAAATATATATTGATAGATATATTGATAGATATAATGATAGATAGACTTATCGATAAATTCTCTGATAGATATATAGATAGATCGATAGATAGAAAAATAAATAGAAAGACAAATAGATAAATTGATAGATATATAGAGAGATAGACGAGTAGACAAATAAACAAAAACCTAATTAGACAAACAGATTGATTTATCGAAAGAAAGAAAGAAAGATAGATAGATCCATAGACTAATAGACTTATATACTAAAAGATAGAGAGAGAGAGAGAGAGAGAGAGAGAGATATATATATATATATATATATATATATATATATAGACAGATAGAATAAAAAATAAATAGATAGATAGATAGAGACATAGTCAAATAGATAGATTGATATCTATACATAAAGGCAATAGATAGAAAGACTCATATTCTAATATATGAATAGAGAGATAGTAGAAAAACAAAAATAAAGATAAATAGATAGACAAATAGATATGTAGAAAGATACAAAAATAGAAAGACAAATATGCAAATAGACAGATAGACTAATATACTAATAAATAGGTATACATATAGACAAGCAGACAAAAAGATAAATATAAATATATACAAAGATAGACAAATAGATAGATAGATAGGCAGGTAGATAGTCATATAGATAGATAGATATATATATATATATATATATATATATATATATATATATATATATATATATATATATATATATATATATAGGGAGATAGATAAATATAAAGATAGAGACATAGACATAGTGAAACATAAACATATATACACATAGACATAGATAGATAGATATAAAAAGGCATATATGTAGAAAGACATATAGGAATATAAAGAGTTAGATAGATATATAGATAAACAAAAAGATAGATCAAAAGATAGAAATATGGATATAGAGACAAATAAACTGATAGATAGACAAATAGATAGATATCAAGGAATATAGATAGATAGAGATAGATAAATAGATAAATATATATATTTAGATATATTGAAAATTTATAGATAGATAGATTTATATGTAGATAGATAGAAAGATAGATTGACAAGTAGATAGAGGAAAAATAGATAAATACATAGAAAGATAAAAAGTCGGATAGATAGACAGATATACAAATAGTCATATAGGTTGATAAACAAATTGATAGATAAGTAGATAATAAGATAGGTAGATAGATAGATAGATAGATAGATAGATATATAGATAGATAGATAGATAGAAAGATACACGGATAGTTAGATAGATAGATTGATAAATATGAAGATCGCCAGATAGTTAGATAAACATATAGACATATAGACATATAGATAGATATACATAGTCTGATAGAAAGAAAGAAAGATTGCTAGCTAGATAAATAAGCATATAGGTAGATAAAAACATAGATAAATAGATAGACAAATAAAAAGATAGATAGATACTTAAATATAAAGATATACTGATACAAATAGAAAGATACATAGATAGAGCGATAGATAGATAGATAAACAAATAGATAGAAAGACTTATAGTCAGATAGATAAATCAATAGATAGACAGATAGATAGAAAGGTAGATAAATACATAAGTAGATAGAAAGATAGATAAATAGATAAATATAGAGATAAGCAGATAGATACATAGAAATTTTAAAGATTTAGACACATAGACACAAAGACACATATACACATAAACACATAGACACATAGACATAGAGAGATAGAAAGATACAAAGAGATACAGATATATAGATAGAAAAATAAACATATATATAGAATGACATATAGGCATATAGAGAGATAGATAATTATATAGATAAACAAATAGATAGATCAAAAGATAGAAATATATATATACAGACAAATAGACTGATAGATAGATAGATAGACAAATAGATAGATAGTAAGATATATAGATAGACAGATAGATATTTATACAGAGACATAGATAGTTATATAAACAAATATATAGATAGACAGATATATAGGTTGATAGATAGAGAGATAGATAGATAGATAAACAAGTAGACAGATAGATACATAGAAATATAAGTAGTCAGATAGATAGACAGATAGACAAATAGTCAAATAGATTGAGAGACAAATAGATAGATAAGCAGACTGGAAGATAAGTAGATAGATAGATAGAGAGATATATAGACTGATAGAGAGACTGATAGATAGATAGACAAATAGATGGATAGATATACGGATAGTTAGATTGACAGATCAATAGATATGAAGATAGGCATATAGTCAGATATACAGCTATACATATAGACATATAAATAGATAGATATATAGTCAGATAAAGAGATAGACAAATACATAGATAAGAAAATTGGTAGATAGACAAATAGATAGATATATAGTTAGTTAGATAGACAGATAGATAGTTTGTTAGATAGACAAATAGATAAATACACAAATAGATAAATAGAAAGATAGGTATATAGATAGATAAATAGATACATAGATAAAAAGATTAACAATTAGACAGATAGAAAGATAGCCTGATAGATAGAAAGACAATAGATAGTTTGAGAAATAGATTGATAGATATATAGATATACAAATAGTCATTTAAACATATATATATATATATACACTTACAAATAGATAGATAGATATATAAATAGATAAATAGTTAACCAAATAGACAAATAGATATATAGTCAGATACATTCATTAAAATATGGACATATAAAAAATTAGATGAATAAACAGACAAACAGACAGATAGATAGATATAAAGTTATATGGACTAATAAATTGATATAAAGATAGATAGACATTTAGATATATACATAAATAGCTAATATACTGATAGATAAATAGATAGATAGATATATTATTAAATAAATAGATAGATAGATAGATATATAAATAGACTTATAGATAGATAGTGAGATAGGCATTTAGATCGATAGACTGATAATAATATAGCCATATAGATAAATAGATATATATATATATATACACACACACACACACACACACAAATAAAAAGATAGATATATAGATAGATAGATCGAAAGATATATTGATAGATAGATAGAAAGATAGATAGACAGATAGATAGTTAGATAGAATGATAGATAGGTAGATTGACAGATTGACAAATAGAAAGCTAGATAGATAGACAAATAGAAAGAGAGATTTATAGTTAGAAAGTCAAATACACATGTATATATAGATAGGTAGATATACTGATAAATAGATAGATATATAGATAGATAGATATATAGATAGACAAATTGATAGATTAACAAATAGTTAGATTGATAGATTGACAGTTATTTAGATAGATAGATAGATAGATCGATAGTTACACAAATAGATTGATAGACAAAAAGAAAGATAAAGAGTGAGATAG
>JAREIK010004468.1:45000-60073 GCA_029783825.1 Sapria himalayana
ATCTTTCTATCTATTTATTTGTCTGATTATTTTTCTCTCAATCTATCAACCTATCTACCTATCTATTTATCTATTTATCTACTTATCTATTTATCTATCTATCTATCTACTTGTCTACCTATATACTTGTCTATTTTTCAATCTATCTATCTATCTATTTATCTATATGTCTATCTATCTATTTATCTATCTGTCTATTTATCTATTTGTCTATCTATCTATCTATCTATCTATCTATCTGTCTCTCTGTCTATCTATCAATCTATAAGTTTATCTATTTGTCTATATAACTATCTATTTATCTACTTATCTATCTATCTATCTATTTATCTATCTATCTATCTGTCTATCTACTTGTCTACCTATATACTTGTCTATTTTTCAATCTATCTATCTATCTATTTATCTATATGTCTATCTATCTATTTATCTATCTATCTATTTATCTATCTATCTGTCTATCTATCAATCAATCAATCTATCTGTCTATCTATTTATCTCTCTTACTATCAATATGTCTATATGTATATATATCTATCTGTCTATCTATCTATTTATTTATCTATCTATCTATCTATTTCACTACAAGAAATTATCTTTAGTTATAGAAATTTAATTAGAGAAATAATCTATAGCTGATTTGTGAGGAATTAGCTACGGAATTGTAAGAGAAGTTTGATTTTACATTAAATGACAAATTTATGATGGATTTGTGACTAATTATCGATGGAAATATTTTTTTTTTTGATAAATATTCCTAGCTAATATTATCATAGCTTTTGGAAAAAAGAATGACGACAAATTTAGTAATTACTTGAGAGATGGATTTTTCCTAGCAAATTAGATCGAGAAATAATCTCTCACTAAATCATTATTTGGAAATCTTTTTTTACAATTTTATATTAATAGCAAGCAATTAGTCCTTAAATTATAATTTTCACAAAATATATGTATTTCTATAGGGATATTTCCCTAGCTATTTTGCTCGGGATTATTTTAGTTGTTAATCTATACTTAATTATTTTTTATTTGTTTTATATAATATTTGTTTTATATATTATTTGTTTTAATATTTGATATAATTTTGTTCATTAAAAGTGTGTGATGGTCTATAGATGAGGGATCCTTTAAAAACACTTTCTCCTCATATAATTATAAAAATAGGATATTATAAATAAATAATTACAAAATTTTATAAATAAAATAAAAATTTATATTAATAAACTCTAAATTAACAATTTATAGGATTTTAAAATTTTAAAATATTTAAAAAATAATATTTTATTTAATTAATAAACATATTTATATATTTGTATTAATAAACATAAAATAATTAATTCAATAATTATAATAATTTTTAATTTTTTGAATTAATAAATGAATATACATTAACATTTGTATTAATAAAAACATAAAATTATTATTTGTATGATTATAATAAAAATATTTACAAAAAATCTGAAATAATAAATATATTAATATTAATAAAACTTAAAAAAATATTTTATGATTATAAGAATCTTTT
Organism: Sapria himalayana; assembly: GCA_029783825.1. Lineage (NCBI taxonomy): Eukaryota > Viridiplantae > Streptophyta > Magnoliopsida > Malpighiales > Rafflesiaceae > Sapria > Sapria himalayana. The sequence goes on from JAREIK010004468.1 coordinate 46,526, forward strand.
AAAAGAATATTGATAAAAATATTTAAATTAGTAAAAGACACTTTAAGTGTCATAAAAAAAATATCTCCATGTGCTTATTAAAAGAATACTTCAAGTATTTTTTTATACCTATATTACTAATGATATTTTTTTATCATATAAATACTTAAAATAAATTTTTTCCCTATTAATACTTTTTAAAAGTACTACCAAACTGATCCTAAGTTTATTTGAATTAAGTTTTATTTTTTCACATACTAAAATTTATAATAATTAAACCATTGTATAAGATATTTAATATTAGCTTTTTATATTTCATTCTTATTAAAATACTAAATACATCTTTTTTATGATCTTCTCACTTAAGCTAATTTAGGATTTTTATAAATTATCAAATATATCATAAATTTATTTCATATTATATTCATAAAAATATTTTGAATTCATTAATATTTATAACCATTATATATATATATATAATTCTTTTTTATAATTTCATATTATTTTTTTTCTTTATGTATTACTATTAAAAATTTATCAATATATTATAATAAATTAAAATCTTATAAATTTTGTATGGTTATAGATTTATACAATTAATAATGGTTATATGAAATAATAGATATTTTTTCAATAATACAAAATAATATTAAACTTTGTTTACTAATTAATAATTTTAAAGGTTATTTAGTGTGGGCGAGAAGGGACAACAATTCCTATGTACCATTGTCATGATGAGATCTTTCCCCTTGATTGTTGGCTTTAGGAAGGAGCTTTCAAATCCACCAACAGACAAAATATCAAACCTTCAATTCTCCAATTATAACGATTGTCTGTACGGATGACGTTGTGTTCTAGTTTGTTGATTTATAGTTTTTCCTTAATTTCTTTGTCATCCATAACTAGAAATTTTAGTTTTATGGGATATCCCACTCATATTTCATACATTTACTTAATTTTCACATGTTTCATTGTTGTCTCATCCTAATACTACATATTGATAATAGAAGTATTATAATTGAAATCTTTTTTGTAATATTGCTATTATACTCCGTGTCCTCTTGACAGACATAGTCTCTTCATGATTTTGTTGTTGAATTTGTGTACGTGATAGGTGGTGGAGAAAGAATGTGAATCAAGTGGGAAGATGAGTGAGTTAGATTCTTTTGAGATTGAAGCAGAAACAAAGAGCGAAATGCTTCAAAATCTGACCAAGTTTTAGTTCTCTTGTGTACACAACCTCGCTCTCCAAAACAGAGTAGTAATACCATAATTTTCATCTCCCACAAAAAACAATTATTATTATGTTTTTTTTCCTTCCATGTTTTCTTCAATTGGCAACATAGTGCTGGAGAATGCCTAAAGTGAATAGGGAGCCAGGATGGCTTCCATGGATAGTTCTAGCAAAAATGCTAGTGAAATGCTTAGCTGCCTCACTCTCACTTATAACAGGCCTCTCTCTCTCTCTCTCTCGCTCGCTTGCTCTCTCGGTTCATTTCTCCCAAACCAGTGTCGATCGGCTAATTTTTTGGCCACTAGACTCATCAAGCTTCAATCCTGATGGAAGTGATTAAGATCATCTCTGAAGCTTCTGTAATGAATGATTAGAAGCTTCTTCACAAACAAATTGGTTTTTTTATAATGTTTCCTTGATCAAAATTATATCAAAATTATATGAGAAAAATATTTCTGACTTTCGGAGCGCTGCACTGTGGGACCAAAGTAGGAATCGAGACTCAAGTGGGTGAGGTCATTCAAGTATCTTGTGCACTTCACCTTTGTTAGTGAATTATATTTTTTAAAAAATTGAATGTACACAGCACATGCATTACATTTACAATTGTTTTGTACCAGGCACAAAAATTCGCACAATGGAAGTTGGCTTGCCAGAGCAACAGCATCAAAACCTCCAACAAGTTGTTACCATGGAGAGGCTCAACCAGGTAGTATAGGAGAAACTCAACTTGGAGGGAGTAAAGTCTAGAGCTGTTAGCCATTACAAAGCAATCAGTCGCATTCTAGAAGACTTTGATGCTTACTCCTGAACTAAAACAATTTCCAAATGGTCATTCTCAACCTAATAGTCCCTCTTTAATGCATATTCAAATGCACAAACACAATCTCCAAGAAAAAAAATACCAGACATAGGTGTGGGTGTTGCATGTTTAACGATGCAATTGAACTACATACTCCAACCATGAATAGCAAAAATTTTGAAAAAAAAATGTTTTAGAATTGACTATTACAAATTGTAGTGAATGTTCTAGGACTAAAGACAATAAATATAACTCTGAGATGAGTTCATTTTAGTTGTTTACTCTATTTGTGCACAAAACTGGCTCAACGCAGCATTTCTGGTTCCATATGGAAATGGCATCTACACATATAGAATTATCCAGATCAAAAACTAATATAAGGCCATGGCTGATAGTTGGAGGTTTTGTTCTTCCACACATTAAATAACTTGAGAAGTGTAGAACAAGGAAAAACTGGTTTAGAACGTCCAAAATCACTATCTAAACACACTAGTGCAAGGATTTGAAAAAAAAATACAAGAAACACTGATTAATTTCTGTATCTGCAAGCTAGTTCTATACTTTTTTTTGAATTTCTTATAAAATTTTGTGAGTTCCTTGAAATTTTTAGACATGAATCAACACTCACACATATGGCCCATATTGCATGTATCTTTTTCATGATTTGCAATTAGCAAGTTTTGTTGTTTCTGTGATGATTGCTGACCAGTTAGATATTGGAACTAATGATATAAGATGCATGTTTTATACATCAGGCAAGATATAATGGGACAATATTCCATGATAAATTTCAAGTTTTTCAACATTTTCGATGAGATCAAGGTGTCCAAGGCTTTTGTTGCCCATCCAAAGATTGCTACTACTGAAACTGCTACTAGTATGCTATCTTTTTGTCACCAATTTGAAAAGATCAATTGTTTACATGTGCTGCAAGGCATCTTGTTGCTTATATTTTTGATAACCATGAGTATCATCGAGCCATATTCGGTATCTTGATTACTTGCATGTCGAGGTTGGAACACCCCCCTCCCCCTCCCCCCGTTAAGTCTCATACATTTTGTTGCATTTTAGTCATATATTGGATAGTTCTTACATGATATGGCTATTGTTTTTTGTAAGTAAAAAGCACGTATATTTTCCCAATGATGGGTGGTCTTGGGTTTAAGCAAATCAGATGAAACCTCTTGAATCTCTGTGGTGAAGAAGAGTGTATCTGCTGTCAATATTTTTTTGTTTTCATAATCTTTCTTTGACAGCAAAAAATGTTATAGTGAACAACACTTTATGTGATTGAATTTGGTTTTCAATTGAAAAGTGATTCTTTAAGACTCCATGCAGTTGCCTTTGATTTTAATTGACACTTGATTTCTGTCCTTGTGGATTGTTCTTGTTGATATAGTATTACCAGTCATGCTATCCAAAAAATTACATCCTTAGATGGAAATTAGTGACATCTCAAAGAAAGATCAATTGGTGCATGGAATGCAAAACTTGTCTATATCATCTCAAATTTAGAAGTTAAAGGCAAGTTTTTTTTTCACTTGGCATGTGTGTTATTAATGATATACTCTTATGAGGATTAGTATATTTTGTTCTACAGAAAAGAATTAACATGATTGGTGCTGCTTGTGAAAGTGCTGAAAAGGTGATGGCTAATACCCGAAAAGCCTATCAGTTTGCGCATCGACAAGAGCCAACATTTGTTCCAACTCTAAATAAGGGTCAAACTGCTAAGATTCAAGAGCAAGAAAAATTACTTTGAGCTACTGTAAATTTTGGGGAAGACTGCTTGATTACTAATTTCATGTCACCCATTCTTTAAATTTTGAAATAAAATTGGACATGCTTAATTATATATTTTCTATCTCATGGAGATGTTGGGTAGATTTTTATAGTGTTGTAATTATTATGCATTTGTTATAGTAGTTTATTTAATGTTTTAAAATGAGTCATTGATACTCTAAAAGTCTCATTTAAGTACTTTTATAATGTTTTAATTATTGTATGTTTTAAATTTAATATTTTGCTACATTTAAGGTTTTGGGAAAGAGAGAGAGGGGGGAGGAGAGAGAGAGAGAGAGAGAGAGAGAGAGAGAGAGGAGGGATGAGATAGAGAGAGGAGAGAGCAGGGGAGGAGAGAGAGGGGGAAGGATATAAAAGAGCAAATTAGAAAGAAATAAAAAATATTATATTTTTATTTATTACTAAATTTTGGAAACAGCAATTTAATATACATAATTTGTGCTGTTGAGACAACTTATATAGAGTGTTCTCATATAGACTAAACTAAAAAGTAGATAAAATAAATTATAAATGACATCAAACTTAAATATTTTATTCCAAGCTATTGCTTGGTGCGCACAATGTTGTGAAAAATTGGCTCTTGGCTTTAGCACGACTCGCGGCATGATCCTAGCACGATCCACAAAAGCCTACCTAGGCACGATCCAAAATGGTGGAATGCATTGGGCTATGCTAGGCCAAGAAGACTGATCCAAGTGCTACAAAAGTAGCTGGTACAACACACTCAGAAATTGACCCATAAATAGCATGGACTGAACTCAACTAGCCTAAATCGGACACATGCTATCCCGAGTTTCAACTCTTATTGGTAGGCTCATAACTAGTATCTATAGATTTGGTTTGAATTTTTTCAATTTGAAGTGATAATCAATCTCTATATGTTTTCTTTTCACTTGAAATATTGGATTGAAAGTAACGTATCGAGTTGCTTGATTATAATAATATATATCAATCTATTTGAGAGAATTTAGGAAATAACTAACTATACTAACTACATAAATAATATAGTATGATTTTTGTTAGATAATTAAGTTAAAATATATATTTTTTTATATTTGGAGGAGTCAATTGAAGAGGAGCCGATACTTGTGGTTAAGTTTATGTTTTGATCAAATAGTGAGTACACTAGTGCATGTTTCAATATGCCAAAATATATTCTTTATAATTACTAGAGTCTAGCTGGAATTTGAGTACATCTCTACCTGTCTATGCTCTTGATTTATAAATTAAATCTTATATCATGGAGCTATCCTCATTATCTGAAAATTTTGAGATTATTTCTATATAAGTATGTCTGAGAGAATATAAAAAATGATTAATTATACTAATAATAATAGTGATATTTAGTCTAGTCATAATTTGATAGTTTAATATTTTTATATGATTCTTATATTTTTGGAGGAGCCAATTGAAAAATTGGTACTCGTGGACAAACATATATTTTGATGAAGTACGTCGGATAGTGTGCATTTCATCATGTGAAAATTAAACAAAATATCTAAAATATATTTACCTGAGAAATAAAAATCAAACTCATAAGTATGCAATCTTAATGCAAGAGATTTCTTCCTCTTAATTATGCTTTATGGTAGCTAGTAGTATTGGAATGTAGAATTATAAAAGATAAATATCACTAAAATATAATTATGCAATACATAAATATATTTGTGAAATAAAAATATGTATGTTTACGTTCAATGTGAAAGATTTCTCTCATATCCAAATCCATGTTGTGTTAGAGGATAAATAAGAATTGATATAGAAATAAAAAAAAAATTAGTGACCGAAATTTAATATTGATTAGTTTCAAAGTAAGAGCTTGTGAGATGAAGATAGTTAAATATTACCTGATCATGTTCATATGTTTAACCCTCTGAACATGTTTGGTTTTCTTTTTCATGAATTAATTAGCATATAAGTAACTTGCCGATCTCAATTAGACTCCTATTGGATCATTTATTGGGAAATTGGCTTCATCTCCTTCTATTGCTACCAGTACAGCTTCATTTGACAATAGTTTCCCTCTGCCATATGCCATTTCTCCTAGGGCTGGAGCCAATATGTTGAATGCTTTTTCTCCTAAGTAAAATGTGCAACAACAGCTATTGGCACAACAACAATCCCAACACCAGCAAAAGGTAGCACCATTACCTCAACAGCAGCAATTTAGGCTACCATTAATGTAGGGATTAGGATAGATATGGCCAACTTTAATAATGGAAATGGCTAAATATTTTTTTACTACTGTCTTTGGGTTTGTTTTTGGTCACATGGGTTGGGCAAGCTCAAATGCAATTGTCAGCCACTAGGTCACCTTCAACTACAATAGTCTAGGCAGTTATCTTCTGTTATGCACAGATTGGGTCAGAAGCTAGATGAATCAAGCAAATCAACTGAATCATCATCTAGCCCAAGGGCTGCCTCATAACCAGATGGTAAACTCTTGTATGATTGCATTGGGTTTTAGTAGTTTTCAAATTTACTAATCTTGATTTTTGTGTAAATTATAATGCAGTTTGGAATAACCAGTAACTATCCCCAGGGGGCTCATACCTTCAAATGCTAAATGAACAATGTATGTCTTTATTGTGTATCAGTTTTGATGTGTGTGTATTGTCCCAAAGGTTGTGCTTGTGTCACAATGTCATAGTGCTTCAATACCATTGTGTGTGACATGTGTCATAGAGTGTAGACTTTATTATAGCTACATGTGACCTTGAGCTTGAAGTTTTTCTCCTCACGTGTTTGAAGTTGTTTACTTTTGTCACCTATAAAATAAATATACAATCAAACCAAACATGAGAGAAGTTTTAGAGAGAAATTTTAAAGAGTAATTCTATAGATTTTTCTCAAATATTTAAATAGATACAAGTGTAGAAAAGAATTTTTTTAGATGGAGATGCCCCTCAAACATCAAATTTCAAGAGCACGCTAAGCGTGCGATCTTATATCAAAAGAAATTCTAGAGGGTTCTAAAAATTCTAAATATTCTATAATATTTTAGAATCATATAATACCTTTAAGAAGGAAGGGTCCATCTTATTTTGGATTTAGTATGGGTAAAGAAAATCCTTCCCATTTAATTTGGTGATGTTCTTGTCACATGTTTATTATGAAATTGATTGTATCTTTTTGAAATTATCATGATGTTCTTGTCATAGAGATATTTTAACTTAATATATTGATAGGCAAATAATAATAAAAATGAAATTAAAGTTTAATAAACATTCTAAAGTTATAATAAATAAAAGTAGTATATGTATTATATAATTTGTGTTGTAAAATTAAATCATGGTATTTAGTTAGAAAACATTATTTTGTAATTTTGTTTATTTATTATAAATGTTTAAAATTTTTATTTAAAAGTAGATATTTATGCTATAATTTTATTTATTTATATTGGATGTATTTGCATATATAAAGATATTTTCATGAATGTTTTAACATAAAATATCGAAAGGTAAATAAAATAAAAATGAAATTAATGTTTAATAACAATTCTTAAATTATAATCAAAAATTAATATATATTAAATAATTTATAATACAAAATTATATCATATTGTTTAATAATAAATATTAATTTTGTAATTTTATTTAAATGTTATAAATGTAGTAAATTTTTTATTTGATTATAAAATATTAATGCTTGATGCAGCCATGGCAAGAGTGTGTGTAACATGTAGGTTATGTTCATTGGGGTTTTTATATGAATCAAAGAGAGTGATTTTCCATGCAGAATCATGTCAAAAAAAACTATATAGTTGTTATGAAAGTGGCCATTGCTTTGGTGGCTCCATCACTATTTGACTACAACAGTAAATATTGAAAGTTATGTGCATAATTAAAAATATTATATTTAATTTATTTATATCTAGCATAGCTTTTTATTCATGTTTTATCACAGAACTCATGGAGGAACATAGGATAGCTGCTTCTCAGCCAGTTGAGGTTCATATGGATCTTCAGATAACTCTTTTGAAGGAAGAAATGCAAGAAATCAAAGAAGTGAATGATGAGATGAAAGAAATAAAGAATGTAATGCAATAGCATATGACCTATATGGAGTCACAGTTAGTGACCTTGATGAGACATATAGCACACAGAGTTTCGTGTAGAGTATTAACGTCGGAGAGTCGAGCATAATACATCAATGAATGATGAGAGATAATGATTTAGTTTTAAATGATTATATACCTATGTTATGTTTTTGTTTTAATTATGTAACTATTGTATCAGAATAATTTATTAACTACTTTACTTTTTGTTAATTATAAATAATAGTTTATTGATATGGTTTTATTCATTTTAATATAAAAATATAAATATATGTAATCAAATTTTTTGTATACAAGTAAACTTGTGAATATAGCTATGGAATGAAAATAATTTTGGAATAAAAATAGTAGGGATTTTTCCTTGCTAATTTAGCTAAGAAATTTTCTGTACATATTTAGTTCAAAAATATTAATTATTATTCTTAATTACTATTCTGTCTATCTATCTCTTGCCTATTTGTCTACCTGTCTATCTATATGATCTAGCTATCTAGCATCTATCTATCTGTCTATCTATTTACCTCTCTACATGTCTACCTATTATCTAGTCTATCTATTAATATGTTTATATGTTTATCTGTATCTACTATCTATCTATCTGTTTGTCTATTTATCTATCTGTCTATATGTATATCTATCTATTTCTCTATCTATCTCTCTATTTATCTATCTATCTATCTGTCAATCTATCCATCTTTCTATCTATCCATCTATCCATTTGTCTTTTGTCTATCTATCCATCTGCTCAATTGTTCATCTATCCATCTATCCATCTATCCATTATCCTTCTATCCATCTGTCAATCAATCATCTATCTATCTATCCATTTGTTTAGTCATTCATCTACCCATTTCCCATCTATAAATATTTTCATATGTCCATCTGCCTATCTGTCCATCTATCCATCTGTCCATGTGTCCATGTGTCCATTTATCCATCTATCATTCTATCCATATGTTGACCTATCCATATGCTTATTTGTTTATCTATCAATCTATCTATGCATCTACCTATCCATTAATTTATATATCTATCTTGTTGTGGTTCTGGTAAATTTCATTTGAGATTTAACAATGACTTGAAAACCACTAATGATCCAAGTGAATATATTAAATGTTGAAAAAGATATTACCTACTGTAGCACAACCTTAAATTTTGATTTTGATCAACCTATTGAATCCTAGCACAATCAGTATCCATGCTTGTAGTGATATCCACCCAAATATATTTTCATTATATATAATTTTTCATTTTATATCTCTCCTAGTTTATATAATATTTTGGGTTTTCACACATTTTATTAATAGGATGTGTCATTAATGAAAGATTTTGAATTTTCACACAACTTTTTAAAAGGATGTGTCTTTAAGGAAACCTTTAGTTTTTCACACAACTTTAGTAAAAGGATGTGTCATGATGAAAAGGATGTCATTGATGAAAATGATGTGTATTAATACCACACCTTTCTAAAAGAGTAAAACATGGGCTTTAAGTGTGAGCCAGTTTTAAAGGCCCAAACATATACTATTGGACTAAATTCTTTAGTCTAATTAGCTTAAGGTCTGAAAGAAATTTCAGACTTAAATTAGGCCAAGTAGTATTTTAGTCAAACTAAATAAAACAAACTCACATAATATATACATTTTTATGGTTTGACACATTATCTTCTCATAATGTTGGCAGTAGTTTAAAATCTCATTTAAAGAACAATAAATGAGTGGCATTTTGCAATATATGATTATTACCCAAGTGTTGAAAATATAATATTTATCAACTTAACCTAATTTCATGACCGATTTTATTTGATGACTTAGTCTTTTTGTCCTTAATATCTAGATTGATTTATGAGACATTGATCATGTCATCCTCAAGTCAATCTATATGTTTATTGATCTTTGAGTAGACTAACTTAAACAAATATGTTTAATATCTCATATTGACTTATTTCAGCATTGTCATGCATTTAGTAGTCCTACTCAATTAAGGGGTCAACTGATATCACTTCCATTATATAGAATAACAAATTCCATCTACATCAATCATATCCCTTTGCATAATTTATTGTATACCTAGTAAAAAACTTTATAACTATCCTTGTTACATGTAGCATTTATTGAATATAAAGTATACAACACCTTATGCTAGGGAACCATAGTGACTTCAGGTCAAGGAAAATTCATACTAATAGTCACTATGAGAATGTTTATGACACTTATATAACAATCCATGGAACATTCTCTTAGCAGGTCAGTTCAGTATATGTCCTCTAACATATACTCAGTTTTAACTTAATATCCATATTAGTTAACCTACATGCTAGTCTTAATGTATTAATATTTTCCTTGATTATAATACTTAGCTAGTGATAATTTTGAATAGTATTCCTAGAATATATCACTCTAAAGTAGTATTTTTTTCATCTAATATTTGCATAGATCTAAAAATATATGATCATAAAATAATATCATTATACATATTAGATTTGATACAAAAGTCCCAAAAGAATCATTTAATGATTGACATTTAGGGCATATTCTAACATATATATCAATTTATCTATCCATCTATATTGTTGGGGTTCCCATAAATTTCATATCAGAATTTCGTAATGGACTAGGAACCCACCAATGATCCAAGTGAATACAATTAAATGTTGGACATTGATGTTACACATTGTAGCACAAAATTAAATTTTTGATTGCAATGGTTTGGCCATATCCTAGCATAGTCAAGTGTCTGTGCCTCTAGTAGTATCGACACAAACATATCTTCATTATATATATATATATATATGTGTTTTTATCTCTCTCATTTTAATAACCATTTAATTTTTCACATACCTTTCTAAAAGGAAATGTCATTAACTAAAAGGATGTGTCATTAATGAAACTTTTTGGTTTTTCATGCACCATTATAAAGGATGTGTCATTAATGAAACCTTTTAGTTTTTCACACACAATTTTAAAAGGATCTGTCATTAATGAAAATGATGTGTCATTAATGAAAAGGATGTGTCATTAATAACACACCTTTCTAAAAGAAAGAAATATGTTCTTTAAGTTTGGGCCCATTTTAAAGGTCCAAATATTTAATATTAGAGCAAACTCTTTATTCTAATTAGCTTAAGATCTGAAATGAATTTCAGACTTAAGATTAGGCCTAATTTATTTTAGATTAACTAAAAAACACAAACTCCAAATATCTATATGTTTTTATGTGTGTGACCCAATAGGTTCTCGTAATATTGGTAGTAACTTTAAATCTCATTTTATTGTACGACTTAGTTCGTTTGTCCATTTTATCTAGATTGATTTATGAGGCCTAGATCATGTCATTCTTACATCAATCTATATGTTTTTTGATCTTTGAGTAGACTAACTTTAATAAATAAGCTCATATCTCATATTGGCTTATTTGAGCATGGTTGTGCATTTTAATTGTCCTCTTAATAAAGGGGCCAACTTATGTCACTTCCGTTATAAAGAAGTGACAAATTCCATATACATCAATCACATCCCTCTACATAATTTATTGTATACCTGGTAAAAACTTTATAACCATCCTTGTCACAGGTGGTATTTGCTGAATCTAAAGTTTACAACTCCTTATGTAGGGAACCATAGTGTCTTTAGGTCAAAGGATAATTCATACTAATAGTCATTATGATAATGTGTATGACACTTATATAACAATCTATGCAATATCTCATAGTGGGTCAGTTCAATATATGTTATCCAACATATACTCAAGTGTTAACTTAATATCTCAAAATATTAGCCTACATGTTAGGCTTAATGTATTAATATTGCCCTTAATATTAAATCTTGACTATTGATAATTTAGAGTAGTATTCCATAGAATATTTCATCCTAGAACATTATTATATTCATCTAATATTTGCACAGATCTAAATAAATATAATAATCATAAAATAATGTCTTTTAACATAAATGATATGATACAAAAGTCCCAACAAATCATCTAATGATTGACTTTTATGGTATACTCTAACAATCTCCCACTAGGACTAAAGCTAATCACTAAAGTATCTGATACCTAGTGACCAAGTGTGACCATCATGCTACCTCTATGCTAAAGCCTTGGTCAATGGGTCTATTATGTTGTCATCTATATGTATTCTGCATATCTTTATATCTCCTCTATCAATAATCGCTCAAATGAGATGGAACCTTCGAGGTATGTGTTTGGATCATTGATGAGAATTAGTTTCCTTAGCCTATGCAATAGCCCCATTGTTGTTGCAATAAAGGTCTATTTGATTAGTTTTGCTAGGAACTAAATCAAGTTCTATGATAAAATTTTTGATCCAAATAGCTTCTTTTGTCACATCAGAAGCAACAATATACTCAGCTTCTATAGTAGAATCAATAACTATATCTTTCTTTGAACTCTTCCAGCTCATAGCACCACCATTTAAGCAAAATAATAACCTAACTATGATCTTGAATCATCCCTATCAGTTTGGAAGCCTGCATTTCTGTGACACTTTACAACAAGCTCCTAATCACCTTCATATATCAAGAAATAATATGGAGTCCTTATTAAGTACTCTCACCTAGATCTAACTAGTATCTTCTCATCATGCTTAATGTAGATGAGACATTAGGATGAGTACAAATCATGGCATACACGATAGACCAAATAGCATATGCATATGAAATCTTATCCATGCATTCTCTTTCCTATATAATAGAGTGACATAGAGCCTTAGAAAGGCTCACTCCATGTGACATTGGCAAGAATCCTTTCTTAGAATTCTGGATGGAAAAATAATTAAGTACTTTATCAATATGTGCACTCTGACTCGGGCCAAGAAATCTTTTTAACTACAAGAAAAATCCCATATAGCAAGGGATAATTCCCTAACTAAATGGGCATTTTTTGTCGGTAAATGGGATATATCGATTTATTAATGAAGGAACTATTCCAAATCTAAAGTGCTCATCGCTAAAATTTAGTGAGGGAAAGTGTCCCTAGCTAATAATTTAGCAACGAAAAAATCCATAGCTAAAAAGAATAATTTTTCTAGCTAAATTAGCAAGCTAAATGAGTATTTTCATCGCTAAATGGATATAATAATGGATACTTGCGCAATCTAAAGTGTTCGTCACTAAATATTAGCAATGGAAATAGTCCCTCACAAAATAAATTCGATGGAAATAATCCCTTGTTATAATAAAGATATCCCTAGCTAAATCAGATATGGAAACATCCCTAACTATTTTTAGAATTTAATTTTTTTAAAAAATTTTAATTAAAACAGAAACTAAAAATGATAATTTATAATTAACAAAAAATAAAATCATTTAATTACTTCTAATACAATATTTTACATAATTAAAATAAAAAAATAACAAAATTTTATTATATCTTATTCATCAATGTATCTACTAATAGTGCATAAAGTATAATCTATCCATGCATTGACATTGCTTTCTTTCCATCTACTCTTCTGACCACTATCTTTCTAATGCGACAAAGCTGTCCGAGTCACGGTGCATCATGTCTAGTGAAAAATTCCTTCACTTATACAAGCTTCATATGGGGAACAATATGGTACCATATCTGTAAGAAATTTAAACTACTCAGTCAATTCAAAATAAATAAATAAAAAGGTATGTTTTGATAAATATATAATATTGCAGTATATAT